>WBNH01012771.1:361676-408092 GCA_013401255.1 Urocolius indicus | reverse complement strand
TGGCCGGACGGCGCTGGCGTGGTTTGTGTTCTTTATTTGATACCTTGTGGGTAAAGGCAGAAGTAACGAATCGCCTCCCTGCTCCAGCACCGCCCTGCCCGGTACAATATCCCTGTTGGTTTTTTTTTCCTTTTCAAAGCAGATCAGGCCAAATTTATTTGGCATAGCCGCTGTTGACAAAGTCACTGTTGACCCTGGTGTACCTTGCAGTGCCTTAAATAAATGCAAAAACAAAGGACGTGCCTTTGGCTCTTTGACCCAAAAAAAACACGAGGTCCAAGGTCCACTGATCAGATAAACACAAGAAATACTGAATGAAATGGAAGCAGCGTTAAGAGGAGGAGAGTTAAATTGACACTGCTTGGCACAGGCCTGGCTTGCCGGCGCCTATTTATGTAACAAAGCCACTTTGTCCTTGCTACATATTGTTTGCTTTTTAATACTGATATCATTAATGGAGCTCCAGAGCACAGTGAGTACCGAGCGTGCAATAGGCACAGAACAACAGCTCTGGCAGCTCCCTCTGTTACCAAGTGTGCCTTTGATTATATGGGCAGGAGCCATCATTATGGTCTAACCCTGCAAGTTTGAATACATAAAAACATTCTGGAGCTACCAACCACGCCGAGACCACTTCAGTACTTACAGATGGGCTTCTTTCTGGTGGCCTTGCATTTTAAGTGTTCACGCTGTTTGGGAAGGAGCAGAGCCTCTAACACGCCGCACTGCGCCGTGCCACGGCAACGGCACGCACAAGGAACACACGTACACGGAAAGGCCTCGTAACCATACACAAAGGCAGTTCATGCTGGCAAATGTCTCTGCAAAAAAAAGCACACACCATGTTGTGTAAGATGCAGGGCTTCCCCTGCGAAGGCAGAGGCAGAGGGGTGTTGCTTCTGCCCGGCTGCAGGTACCATTGAATGGCAGCAGTCCCCTTCCCAGCAGCCTCACCTGCCCCCGGGCTCAGCACCGAGCTGCCGTCCTGTCCTCTGGTTGAAAACTGGCAGGCGGCCCCGTGCAGCTATCGCAACGTCTTTACACACCATCTTATTAGCCGTAAGCTGAGTGTCAGCTTACAGAAGCACAGAGTGGTTGGAAGGGACCTTTAGGCATCATCCAGTCCACCCCCCTGCCAACTAAATCAGGTCACACAGGAACGTGTCCAAGGTGGGTTTTGAAGCCCTCCCAAGAAGGAGCCTCCACACCCTCCCTGGGCAGCCTCATCCTCACTGTGAAATAGTTGTTTCCTTACGTTTAACCTTTTGTGTTCCAGCTTCCTCCCATCCCCCCGTGTCCTGTCACTAGATACACCACAAACAAGTGCAGCCCCGACCTCCCGACACCCGCCATTCAGATATTTGTCAGTATTAATGAGATTCCCCCTCAGTCTCCTCCAGACTAAACAGCCCCAGGTCCCGCAGCCTTTCCTCAGCAGGAAGATGCTCCAGTGCCCTGCGCTGGCCTCTCTCCAGCAGTTCCCTGTCCCTCTTAAGCTGGGGAGCCCCGAACTGGACANCGTAGGGACACAGCCCCGCCGCGTCCCGGAGCCACAGCACCGCCGCACGCGCGGAGTGACACAGCCCCGCCGCGGCCCGGCTCCACAGCGCCGCCGCACGCGCGGAGGGACACAGCCCCACGCCGCCCCGGCGCCATGGCGGCGCCTCTCGCCTCACGCGCGGAGGGACACAATTCCGCCGCGGCCCGGAGCCACAGCACCGCCTCACGCGCGGAGGGACACAGCCCCGCCGCGGCACAGCGCCACAGCAGTGCCTCACGCGCGGAGGGACACAGCCCCGCCGCGGCACAGCGCCACAGCAGTGCCTCACGCGCGGAGGGACACAGCCCCGCCGCGGCCCGGCGCCACGGCACCGCCGCACGCGCGGAGGGACACAACCCCGCTCCGTCCGGGAGCTCCGCCCAGCCCCGCGCGCAGCCGCGGCATGAGCACGTGCCCCAGAAATTGAATCCTATTGGGCGAGACGCGGAAGGGCGGAGCGCCGCGTGGTATAAAAGGGAGCTGCGGAGGGGGTGCGGTCTTTTTCTCGGCGCGGCGGGCGGAGGTGAGCATGGCGCCTGTGGGCTGGGAGAGCGGGCGGGTTGGCCGGGCTGCGCTGATGTCTCTTGACACGTGTTAGACTGCTGACATGCATGAAGCAAAACCTACTACTGAGCGCCCAGGCTGCTGCCCACCCCTTGGGGTGGCTGCGGGGCATCGCGGTTGTAACCCCGTTCCCTCTCCATTCATGTCTTACAGAGCCCGTGCGGTGACCGACGGCTGCGAGGAGCGACCTGGCAAATAAAGCTGCGTGCAGCACCCGGCCGTGTCCTGTGGTTGTGTAACGCGCGTGTCCCCTCCCCGTGCCCGCACTACCTTTGACCCGGCGGAGTGCCCAGCCCGCGGCGCCGCCGGCCAAGCTGTAGTGCTACAGCGAAGCGCTTGTTCATAACTGGGGCTGCCCGGCCCGACCCGGGTGGCCCTTTTAAAAGCAAGCGACAGCTCGTCTCGGCGAGCCCTGCCCTGCCCTGCGCAGGGCGGCGGGGACAGTGCGCACACGCTGCGAGCCTGGCCCCGAGCATCAAACCCACGTGACGGGGGAACAGGGACTTGGAGCCAGGGCATAAAAAGCGAAGTGCGGTTCAGAAACCGAACTCAAGGAAGTTGCAGAAGGCTGAGGCTTCCTGGCAGCTGCGGGGAGAGGAAAGCAGTGTGGGGGGGGTCACAGCAGAGCTTGGGAACAAGGGAGATTGGACTCTTAAGAATCTCACCTGCAGCTATTTAAAGGATCTCTCTCTTCTGTTAATAGCACTGCAGGTGCTGTGCTGCAGGCAGAGGCCAGAGTTACAAGTTCTGTATATGAAGTTACATCTGTACCCATGCTAGTGCCTGGGGGACAGACCTTTGCCACCAAACCTGCTACAGTAGATACTGTTTGTACCCCCTTCACTCTAGCTGCATTTCAATCTTTTTCACACAGGGAACGTTTAAGATTTTTTCAAAGCTTGTTCCTCGTACACTGCTGCAGTGAAGTTACTTTCACTACAGTACAATTACTCGATGTAAGCTTTTCCTTTTACAGCTAGAACAGTCTCAGCATTGGTTAACCCTAAACTTAATGCCACAACCACCAAGTACAACTAGGGGATAATAATCTGAAAAGCAGAGAGGAAGTTGCCTTTTTAAAGAAGACTTTTGAAATGAAGCTTTAGTGAGTAGTTGTTTGACAGGGGATAAATTTATTTAATAAAACCAAGCAAGCAGATTGTAGTTACCCACAGTTTATGAAGTGCAAGATGACAATCGTGTAATAAGTCTAACTCTTTTACCCATTAGTGCAGCTAGTCCTTTTGACTTTAGTTATTGCACATAGAAATTAAATCATAGAAAAGACCTGCGTACAAGACATGCAGACTTCATGAAAGGCAAATAGTGCCTATGTAATCAGAGCAAACCCCAGCATATACACAGCCTGGAATGGTCAAGGAGGAGTTCAGGTAACAAATATAACCTACTCATATTTCAATTAAAGGTAACCAAAATAGGTGTTCAAATATAGAATTAATTTTAAATATAGTAAATGCTCGATTTATGCTTCAGGCAAGGTGCTGTTTAAAAACCCTTCAATATAGTAGCTTCATTTAGAGATGGTAAATCACCATGTTACACATGGAAATTTTGATTTACATCAAATGTGACAACACAATATACAAAAAAGTTCTTAAAAAATTACTCCTAAAAAAAAAAGCAAATCATGTTACAAAAGGAGAGCCAAAACTCCCCTTCTTTGTAAACTCAAACGTGTTCTGACATCCATGAACAGTTGGCAACACTGAGTATCAGAAAAACGTGTTAAGTAGTGGATATGTAGTGTTCAAATATTTAATTTACTGCATACATTTAGTCTTGAATCAATCTACCAGATAGAAATAAAAGGCAGTTCCCTCTTCCCCCTTAGTTTTGGCCATTAATTAGCACAGTCTTTAATTACGTTGGGATCAGCTTGAATAACTGCAATGCTTGAATTCCTATTTCACAATGTCCAAAAAAACAGTGCAGAGGGATCAAAATCTTCCAGTCCCAGCTGTTCTCACAAACACCGAGCAATCTGCTGCCTGGAGTTAACTCCAGCTGTGTGACTGGGAGAGTTTGTCCCACACTTTGCATGTAAACACAGTGCAACGGGGAAAGACAGCAACAAGCTCTCATAGAAGAAAAAACTTGGTGTGTTTTTTTGTAGCAAGAGGCTCTATACACAGTAGGGTAACTAAGTACTTCTGGTCATGTGCAGTATTGACATTTTATGTGTGTGCTCATGTCTTTATAAACATTCAGAATAAATCATGAACCAAAGGTGATTGTACCTCACTATAAGGCGGCTTGCTATGGTTTGGTCTCATGGCTTTACCAACTTTTCTCCTCGTTTACAAAAATCTGACAGTCTTACCTTCACTGATAGTTGTGTGTGTTTATGGCTACTTGCTTCCCAAAAAAAGCACAAGTTCTGTATGAAAAAAGTAATATGTATAATACCACGTTGAATCACAATATTACCTATACATCCAATTTACATTCTTTTATCCTGAAAGCATTTCATATTTCGATTGCTTGACACAAGCTATTGACTGCAGAAGTGAAAGAACATAAAACAGTTCATTCTACACCTCCAACTGCCTGAGAAAGAAAAATATTCCTCCAGTTTTATAAATTCATTCCTTATTTAGGATTTTTTTTTTCCATTTGGCACGCAGTTCCTTTGCTGCCAAACAACCTTTCAATGCTTTAATGCACATTAACATAGCATGAAAACATAAGCTGAACAAAAGGTGTGTCAACAAGCTCCTTGATCGATTACAGTTTAGGTTCCTCCTCCCTACCCCAAGAACAGGTCATCTTAGTCTCTGAGTTAAAATCCTGACAGCAGCCACTACAAAAATAAACCAACTGCTTAATGGAATGAAACTTCATGTAGCTGAAGTACACAGGAACAATAACCAGGCAAGTGAGCACAAAGGTATGGTTATAGGCAGTCCTCGGTGGAGGGAACAGTGGCACAAGGTAAGGATGAGAACTACAGCACAGTTTATAAAACCATGAGAGTAACTTTTATAATACTGTAAACTGCAAAGAGTCTTCACATGTCATGGTTGATCAGGGGCCTCTGTGATCAGATCCTTTGAAGGGCACGTAGAGGAGCGTGGATCCATGGCTGAGTGCATTAAAGGAATATAAACATCATCCATGTTTGGCATGACAAAGATTTTCTGTGAAAGAGATGCAATTAAATCAAGTTACATTTCATACACCACTTGAAACCTTAGTTTTCTGACTTTAGTTAAAGAATGCAACAAATTTCCAGATAAAAGGTTCCTGAGTTCAGCTGTGTTTGAGTCCATGGCCTCACTGAAGCCCTACGGTGGACATGGAAAAGTTAAAGAACCCACTCCTCTAGCAGACCAAAACTACCATTAATTAAATGTAAATGTAAAGGAAACACACCTGAAACTCTTGTTCTAGTTTCCTCTCTATCCAGTCAGTTACATGAACCAGAGTCACTTCTCTCTCACCAAGTTTTGGCCGAGCTTTTAACTCCAGGTAGGGAGGTCTTCGAAAGCCATACCTTAGGAGAGTACACAGAACAGGTTTTGTTACAAACACTCCAAGGAAGCATATACTTAAATGCCTTAACTGTCACAGTTCTCTTAATAGCAGTTCAACCTCATTTAAAACTAATTGATATTGCACCTCTTCCAGCACCCATTGCAGCTACACTTAATTTCTTAGTTGAAACCTCTTAGGTAGCAGATCCCTGAAAGTTTGCAGTCAGTCCCCTCTTACCATATTCTGTCAGTAGGTGGAGGTGGAATGTTAATCACTAGCGTTCCTCTGCACTCTTGTACTTCAACTGTTAGCAGCAATGGAGTATTGGAGACTTCCTCAATTTTCTTCTTAATAAACTCAGTCTCTGTTGCTTTCTGAAAGTATTTTGACTTAGTAATTTTATCCACAATTCTCATGATCTTGCTTGTCCGATGCCCTCCAACATACCTTTAGATAAAGAACAGAAAGAGTACATCAAGGTCATTTTCTTAAACCTGTCATTTGCTACAACACCCATAGATTTCTGAATAAATCATTAGAGGTTTTGGCATAAAAACTCTAAACAGACACATATTCACACGTCCAAGTATTCTGTCAGCTAGAGGCATCTGGCAGAAATTCTGTCTGGTCTCACCACTCCTTCCCAGGTGGCATTGGAAGCACAACATTTTTTGAAGTTGCAAATGCACTTACATCATTTATGGCAGCAAGCTGGCATGAGAAGTGTCAACCTATTACTGTTCTAAGAAACAAATGCACCAAAACCGTATGAACATATCAGCGTAGAAGACCCAGCCATGCCTCATTTGTTTACTAGCATGTGTCAAACAAAGAGGTTTTAATTTCAAGGGATTGTAGCATTTACAATGGCATGAAGATAGTGAAAAAGAAGAGGAAGGTAAGTTTGGCAGGGGGTGGAATGCTATTCCAAAAATGGTTAGCTATGCCTGTAAAAAGAGGCTTCTTTTCCTGGCAACAGTGTCAGACAGCATCCAAGCTTTTCAAACAGATGTTTTAAGAAGTGAACACGTCTTTTCTCACACCCTTCCCATTTCAGAAGCACACGCACTAAGAATAGCACCTTTGATATTTTCACATGCTGTATTATACCCAGTTGTGACTCTCCTTGTTATGTAGCAGACACAGACACAGCTTTGCTAAAGAAGGCAAAAAAACCATGATCATCCAGACCTGACAGAACTCGAGATATGACAAACTCCTCACCTGATATAAAAGAGCAAATTAATTTCAACTTTGGATTTTACACTAGCTGTAACTTTACCCAGATAAAGTAGTTACTCTCATCAGATTCTATAGTGATGGTAGTGCTCAGCATCAGAGGGCAGCATTGCATAACCCAGACACTCAAAGCCCTTCAAAGGGGAAAAAAAATAATCCCTGAGCAAGAAAGCTAGGCTTAAACACCAGCTGTTCTTAAAGAAAAGAACACACTGGAAAGAAGGGATCAGCTGGATCAGTGTGGGTATAATACCCTGTACAATCAGAGTGTTTCAAGTTCACACACAAAATCCTGTTCTTGGCTTTGCTACAAGGCAAGACACGCTGCAGAAGGTCCCTTAAGTTCTCTGTCCCAAAAACTTATCTCTTTAATAGTGAAGAAGTGAAATGGAGCTCTGTACAGGTCACTCTGCAGAAGCGCTGTATGGTGAACAGCGCTCCCAGGATGGCACAACACTGAGCACAGCAGCTTCCTTGCAATTTGTAGTACATTGCTCGATGGCTGCTCTTTGCTCCAGGAAATGTCTGAATTGTGTTTGCTTAATTGCTTGGATATACTCACATTCTGACATTCTGTGTAACAATGAGCCTTACAGGACTGGAACAAGGTATCAGTTATACTGTCTGGAAATGTGGCAAGAGGAGAAAGAACTGTCAAAGACTAAGTAGTTAGCTTACCCTTCTGCTCCTGGTGTCATCTGCTTCTCTCCTGCCAGCTCAGGAGCATCATCCTCTTCTGAAGACCCAGCGCTGGAGGATTCCTCATCACTGTCTGCAAGACAATATGCCCTTGGCCTGAAACTGAAACACCACAATTTCCAGGTCAAATGTAATATTCTTAAATAGCTATTCATCACATACAGCTTTGGCTAACATTATATGTATTTATCTGGATAAGACTCTGAAATGTCCTCTCTTATAAACTATCTAGAAGGACAAAACACAAACCATTCTGAAGACAGTCTGTCAGAACTAGCTTCAAAAAAATGTGTTTTCCCCAGTGCAATGTAATTCTGCATAAAAGAGGATGGCGGGGGAATCAAATGTGAAGAATAAATACATTTGTTTGTTTTAAAAACTCTGACAAAATCATGCTTTTAAATTGAAAGGTGAGATCATGCCAGTCTGTCTTGTACTAAAAGCAACCATAGGACTCCAAAAGACATCATCTACTAACTGAATACCAGGATCCCTTGGAGACATTAACTGGGGTGCTAACACACATCTTCACAATGTACATACCTTATCTTCATAGCACTTTTAACCAAAGTCAATAAATTCCATTTTGTCTACTCCCACACACAAGCACTTTTTGCAATGTAGACATATCTCCAGCAATGGTAACACATGGCAAAGCACAAGAGAATTGATCTTTGTCACCTGCCTCCAAAGTGAAATGCACAACGCTCACACTTGGCAGAGCAAAGTTGTCTCAAACTAGAGATTCGCCTTTCTGTAGCTACAGTAGGTGTCATCATAGAAAAAAGGCAATTTTATTAACAGAAGTCTACCAGGACTCTGGGAAGTAATATTTCTTCAATGTTTTGCAGATGTTTTTGTCCCATACAAATTTAGGCTATAGTCTCCCTTTAGCATCTTTGCTGAAAATACTCATTTCTCTACTCTTTATAGGGAAATTGACCTTTGGGCTTGTGAATCTTTAAGCTCCTCTGACACAGTAAATGATGTTTACAGGATTTAAGTTAAGCTTTTGGTTTGGGTTTTTTTTTTTTCCTGAAGAAAGTCCAAGATGGAATATGGGAAAGAATATCATGGGGAGAAGAGGGGAGGAAAAAGTAAAGTAATAACATCAAATGAATGTTGCTCTTAAGATACAAAATATCACACAGTAGTAACAAATGCCAAGGCTTCAAGTATGGAAGAATTTATGAACACGGTCACAAGAAAAAGAATTCCAATCTTTTAAATGGATCAAAATTAGGGAAGGATACAGTGAATACACCTCAGCATTAACAGAGCTCCACCAAGAGCTTGAAATAGTTACACAAGCGTCAAAAGCGCATGGGTTTAGCCCTAGGGACTATACCCAGGAACACAACATTCTGCAGCTTGTTCAGGGTACAGTTTATAGCTGCATTTCTTTCTTTCATGAGCTTTCTTGGAAATGTATTTGAAGCATTTAATAACCTCACACAGGGGCAGACAGCAGACTGAGGCTACTGTCTGCTGTTCTGCACACAGAACAAACTGTTAGATGCTGCATGGAGTCCTAATGTAAAAGGACAGTTCAAATACAGCTCATGGTGCAGAACACTCCTTCCTAACCACCTCGGTAAGAACTGGAGCAGTAATCTCATGACTTCTCTACACTGAAGAATTTGCTATCCAGGCTATGGAATCAAAACTGTAAACCTCCTCTTACCCACAGATGCATTTTGTACCTGCAGAAGAGTGAAGCAGCACGCCAAACTGAACCACCTCCCTGAGGACTTGGAAGGTGGTGGATGGTTCACATCCCTGGCCCAAATAGCAATGCTGGAGCTGCTTCTCAGAGATAAGTTTTCATTTTTAGGTCAGATTCAAACTACACATTTTCTACTTGAGTGTGACCCCACTTCACTTCCCTGTACACGTCATATCGCTCAGTTCAAAGCATGCCCAGCGTATTTTTAAGGCTCTCAAAGGTGTCATCTTCTCACAGAAAGGGTTTTATTTGCCTAGGCAATGGGGTTCTCTGAAGTGCCTACACAAACGTGCACCGACTGGCTAAGTCCACAAGATTTCCTTGCATTAAACAAAGCAACAATAAGCAAGCTTGAGTGAGATTTCAGGAGCTCCCTGCATACAATGGATCATTTATAAGACACAAACGTTGGCAGAAAACCACTTTGGAGCTACAGTATTGTCCCTGAGCTGATTGCACAATATTTTATGAATTGCCATTTGTCAGTTTGTTTTTACATGGAACAACACAGCAGAAGGGACTGACAGGCTAAGACATGGCAGTAACTTTGACCTGCATTTGCCTCATCCCCAGAGTGGTAGAACCTGTATTAATTTTATAAAACTGGCAATTAAATAGTTTTGTATCATTTTTGAGAGGTGCCTTTTCCTGAGAGTGCATGCAAGGCAGCATTATCAAAGTATGTAACAGCACACTCCTATTTCCAAACAGCAATGCAGCAGCAATAGAATGGACCACAACACTGAACCATTGACAATATCCAAAGACAATTAAAACTCAGTGCTGTTTCCCCCACCCTTCACTTTCTGGACAAGTAGATGTGTTTGTGGTTCCTGCATCTCAAGAGGCAGTTTGTTCTAAGCTCTTGAGGGACACAAATGAGCTTAAGCAACCCACATGCATCACTTACAATACAATTGTGGACAGAAGCTCATACAGAATAATTTAATTTGTCACAGCAATTGTCAACCAATGACTTAAAAAGCCAGGAAAATTAACCAGTACAATGGAAAGCATAGATGAGAATCAAACTGTTCCATATGAACCAAACTGTTCTATGCTTCTCAGAGTCTTTAATTTGTCAGTTTCTTTATAATATCCATTGTATATGAGGAGAAAAAAAACCCAACAGCCAAGCAAACAGAAAACCCTCCTGCAAACTACAAAACATTAGATTGATCTTTATGTAAAGCTGGCATGGTACCTGGCCCTGAGCATTTGAAACATCACAGCCAGGGGCAGGGAGCAATGTAGTTAATGGTTATACCTGCAAGTAATTGGTTGCTTAGCTACAGACATTTACATTTGCAGTGCTGAGGGCCTATTGCTCAGCTAGAATCAAACTGATTTTTAAATATGAAATCCATGAGTTCACCAATTTCTGAGGCTGTTCTTGCACTGGACAGATATAAAAAAATACATAAAGCAAGTTCTGAAGAGAAGGGGAAGAAAAGCAATGATTTGATTTGTACAGACATTTTCTTCTCCATCCCTCCTTTTTTTTTGAGTATATTAAAAAATGATTGTGTTATGAAAGCCTTTTATTAAGACAATTAACAATGGTGTAATCAAACATTCAAGTTGCACAGAAAGATCAAGCTCTATGCTTAGATGTATGCAACCCTCACCAACTCCTTTTAATCTCCTGCAGAGCCAGAGCTGCATACACACAAGGAAAATGACACTTTTTCCACTCTGAAAGCTCTTGCTTGCTTCTACCTTTGTAATACCTTACCCTTCTTTGCCAATCTCTCCAACTTTAAGTGCTTCACCAAGCGGCTCTTTACCAAGTTTGGTCAAGTTCATCTTGGTCTCTAGGGTCATTAGAAAAGATCCATTGTAGGACATTTCCAAATCAATCCAAAGCCCTAAAATTAACAACAACAAGAGATGCCTCTTTAAAAATAGTCACAAAAATAGCCAAAAATCATTATAATGAACTCTGGAAAATGTGTGATTTTACAAAGAGGAAAAATTACTTTTTCATTAACCAATTATGTAACTAATTCACAAATAACTAAAGCTTATCAAAGCAGGTTTTCTGTTCACTTTAAGCTTATGGAACAAAGTCAAATGTTCAGATATAAAACAAAGCCCTGCTGCAGGACAAATCAGTGAGTACAGCTAATGATCTAAAAAAGGAGTGTGACTTACCACCACCTAAACTGCTTAAGAGATCTGAATCAAGAAAATAGAATACAATCAGGGATTCACTTCAAAACTCCCTACAGAACGGCTCCATGCCAAACAGTAATGGGGACACTCCTCTATAGTACTTACGCTGTCCAAATCAAGCAAAACTTGGAAGTCCCAGAGCAATATTGCTTACCACACATCACAAAACTTGAAGTCTCTTGTAGTTTGACAATGGTATATGAAAGAAGTATGAAAAGGTTCACTTAGTAACTCAGCTATAGGCATTCTTGTTATGACTCAAAGCAAACAGGGCCATTACTGGAAACAAATCTAGACATGTAGTATTAAATTAAATCCTATTGTCTGAGCCCACTATTCACTTATCACAGTCACCAAAAGAATTGTCTTGGGAATAATTGCAAGATTAGGTTCTGCCTCTTAAGTAACACCCTGCAGTCGCACCGATTAGAAAAAGCTGTAGGGTATTTGTGATCTAGAGATTAGAAATCAGATGCTGCTAAGCATAGATTATGCATCTTTTTTTTTCCGGACACTGCAGCTGCACACACTATTCCCTACCAGTATCACGCACATTAGCCACTAATACATTCTACCTTTACTTATTTGGAAGCTTTTTAATGGCAACTCCTCTTTGGAGTTGACTGATCTAGAAAAGACACACTTTTTCAGTTAAAGAACATCTGTTTTCTTTTCTGCAAAAACACAGCAGAACGGCACCATCCCTAGTCTCATCCACATTTATATTAACAGAAACACAGCTCCCAAAGACCAGGTCATCGATATGCTGTGACACCACACGTTGGAAGCAGTACTGCTGCTTCTTTACTAACTCCAATTATTATTCTCCATCATTCAGTTTTGCTAATGCTTTTCTAAAACAAAACACAAGAACTCAAGCACAAGCTTATAGAGATTGTTCCTCTTTACAGTAATGAAGTAGCAATAGGATCATTAGAAACAAGTAAACACAAACAGACCTTTTGGATAACTGATGAGTCAGCATGCTTCAGACATCAATGTTGTTTTAACAGTAGATCAAATTAAGCAAAGGATGACACTACTGAGAGGGAAAATTCCTTCTGGCCAGAAAACATTCATACACATTTTCCAGAAGTGAAAAAGAGAGTCAGAGGAGGGAGATGGGGTGAAGAACTGAGCAGATGGTATTTGTATTCAGAGTTATCTGGTTCCCTACCCTTGACGAAGTACAATAAACACTACAGCATATGCTGTCACCCGTATTAACAGACAATGTTAGGGGGAAAAAAATCTTATTTCTGTTAACAGAGACATATAATAAATATTTCTCTTGCAGTAAAGCACTGGTAAAAAAAGTATGGATGAGCAAAGCACATGACAATTAGTAACCACACTATAAACCTCAGAAAAGGCCACCTCAAATGTCTGTTTGAAACATTTTTTTAAAAAACTTTCTTAAAAATGTTTGTTGTGGTTACTGACATTAAGTTCTAGGGTTTTTTCCCCTCATCTGTGTTTTTTTCATTGTTAAACTTACCAAGAAATACATTTACATTTACGGAAACAACCATTTCCAACGATCACCTCTTTACTTATTTACCTCCTTTTAAGAAAAATACCAAAACAAATTATTCAGAAGTTATTCACTGTGAGCTCTTAAAAACTCAGATACTAAGAGTTCCCATGTCACTCAACAGAATGAAAGAAGTTACAAAGATTACAAATGTTTGCTTGTTACAGTTTAACTGACCAAAAAAATGAAGGACTTAATTGTTCTCACTGCTGTTGTCAGCAACTAATTGAAGCCAAGTGTTCAGCAGTCTCCTAAATCCCGTCTCATGACTTAGAACCACAGCCTTTGGTTACAGCTAAAGTTATAAGAACAGAGAAAAGTATTCAAAAAATGTTTAAACTTCCGTAAAGAGAAAGACTCTGACAAGCACCAAAGCGTCAGTTTGTTGAACAAGAAACCACAAAACCACTTGGCAAGCAGCACATACGTTATGGGCTTGAAAAATTGTCACTTTGTTTTATCTAACTCAAAATAAAATCTCTACCAATGGTGAAGCCTCTTTGCTACAGGAACACCAGAGCATGTCTAAGTACTGTGGTGAACCTGCTGTTCCACACAGGAAGCCTATGACAAGCAGCAGCAATATGTTTTAGCTCCCCAAACACTGACTGCACATGAACTTATTCCATCTATTCAATTGTTATTTCTTTTAAAAGACAAGTTTTGTTCCTCATGACAACAAAGCAATTGCTCTGTTTATAAAGCTCAGTGGAAAACACACTTTCAAGAAGTTGAAAGTGCCCAGTGTTTTATAGATAAGGCTTTTCCCCAGAGTTGGCAGTCTCAAATAAGATAAGGGCAAAGAATAGCACTGGTACAACAGGCAGCACCCATTAACATGTTATTTATGTCCAAGGGAATGTTAGTAATTCCCCAAAGTCTGTTTTGTTCACACTTTTTACAAGGGAAAGGTTAGAGCTTATTAACTTTCTCATGCTTTTGGTCAGTGATTTATGTGGCATAACATTTTTAATATTAGTGATAATATTGGAGATGGAAAGCACTTGATAACTCCACCAGAATAAGCTCTCATTGAGAGCATCTTCCTCTGATTAAACACCCACAAGATAAAGAGATCAAAATTCTGTTCTCCACAGGTACAAAGGCATGAAACCTGACAAAACCAGAAGAGGAAGCATGTATTTTACCTCTGTGATCAACAGAAGGTTTGAAGGCCTGAAGGATCTTGGGCACTGCTATCCCCATGTCAAGCTCAGTTAGAGTTAGTTCATTCATGAAGTATGGCAGCTAAAAGGACAGAATGCAAACATTAAATCCATGTTATGGAACTAAACATCATTGTTTCCTGAGAGAAGAAAAGTCATCAAACTTAAGGAATGGATTGAGCTGAAAAGCCACCAGTGAGAGAACACAAAAGACCATTGCACAAATTTCTTGCAGTTCTAGGATCTCACAGTTCTGAGTTTCAAAATAATATTTCAGGGGGAGATTCAGCATCTGAACTTGGAATGTTTTCAAAACTATGTGGAAGTTCAGATGCTGACCTTAAACCTTCAGCATGCTTTTTTTGTCAAAGCATGTGAGCAAGCTCAAGAATGAAGTCCAATTCCTATTTTACTGTGAATAAAAAAAATCAAACACTTCTTTGGATTTTAAATTCAGCACATATTTTATAGCTGCAGTTAGATCAACATGGCAGCTATTTTTGTCTTTGGCAAATTCTGGCATGGCACATTAGCTTTTAAATCTGTAGCACAATTTAATTTCATAGAGGCCCAGAATCATGATTTGGATATCTATTTATTGGAAGTATTTCAAACTGATAGAAATTCCATCTCCTGTAAGAGACAATGTTTTAACCTATCAAAAGTACATCTATCCCTCATTCCCAGTCTTCCCACTTAAACTGTTTCCAATGAGATGTTTTGAGTACCCTGCTGTCACAATTGTGGAAACATGCAGAGCAGAATTAGGTTACTGCTTATTTCCCAAAACACAAGCAACACTATCTCACAGCTGGTGCTGGCAGCTAAATCTCAGAGCTTTTGTCAGCAAGACTACATCTTCCTTTGCCTTTAGGAACAGGCAAACTCTTCCCCAAACACTGGGAGCTAAACAGGCCTGTGATTAACTGCTGCTGTTCAGAAGATTTATAGAATGCAAAGGGAAGACCCAGAAGTCATTCAAAAGCACCACTCCTCCCTTCTCCCTTTGAGCTTACACAGCTGATGCATAATTATATTCTATCACCCCACACACAGCTCTGTCCCTGATTATTACTCCCACTGACCTCTCCTGCTAGTAAATGTATGTCTGAAGTTAATAGGAACACACCAGAATTGTGGTTCCTGACCTCCATCTCAAAGCAGATTTCATACTTCTGAGATAAACAGAATTGCTTATACATGAAATACAGTAGGAGTTGTACTTTTTACATAAAAACTTCATAAATAGTTAATCCAGCTGTAATTCATTTGAAATTGAAGCAGCAAAGTTAACATGCTGAGGTTCTACTCTGAAATGGATTGCAAAGCTGAACTGGAATTCTAATACATTTATTGTCTTTTACAAATATGTGTGAGGTAAGTGTTTCTTTGGCTGTTTCAGAGCTCAAAGACTATGTGTTTGTTTTCCCCCATATGGAACATGTAGTGCAAGTCTCCAAGCTAGTTACCTTTATTTTGCTAAGTTTCATTTGGATCTTCTTTGACACTAGATCAGACCAGTATTTTTCTCCTAAAAAATCCCAAAATATTCTTCCAAGCAAAGCATTCACCCAGGCCTCCTGTTCTTCTTCTTCAGCTTCCACATGGGCATCTGGTAACTGAAAACACAGAGCAGATTATTCAGCTCTATAAATTCTATAAACTAAGGTTAGAAAAGGCCTCATTTGCACTGGGAAGAGCAGCTTTATAGCTCAGGTTAGCTGAGAACACTAAATGCTCATCACAGACAGCAGTTTTACAACCTCATCAGCTGGCCTGACACACATCATCATCCTGACATGCAACAGATTAAATGAGACCCCACAGATATAGATTGACCTCCAATTACTTGTATGTAATTTAACCTCTGGCAGCTGAAGCACATAAGCCCAGAGTGGGCAAACCTATAAATGCATCTGTAGAAGAGACGCTCTCTCTTCCCAACAGGATCTAGAGGACAGATACTCTTTCTTTGTTTTACCAAGAAACTGGAAAGCAAGACCAAATATTACATCCTTAAATCCAACTCAGAGACATCACAAACACTGGAAGGAAGAGTATGTTTCCCTGAGTTGTGTTTATCACCTATTTCTTCCAATATTTGTATACAGGATCCAGGAAACTATATTGTTCTCGCTGCTGCCTCAGAGGCTTTGCTTACAGTCCAAGGGGATTATGTCTTGGTCTACTTGAGAACCATCTCAAAACATTTTGATACATATTACATGTTTGGATTTTGCATCCTGACTACAGACACAAAAGCAAAGGCAGCTGAAGTAATTTTGAGTGTGTACATGTTACTATGTATTTTACTAAAACCAGGTTCCCTTGAAGGAAAGATTTTGTGTGTCTCAATTGCCTGCAATGAAAGGAGAATTCAGGGCCACTTCTCATTACTACAGGCAGAAATCCTGAAGCCAGCAGAAAAGCAGTGCTTTCTAGGAGCAATCAGGTAGACGCTGCTACAGTTCAGAACATAATTTCTTGGCAACAACTGCTCCAATGGCTGCAGTCTCACACAGGCAGGATTGCTGGGTTAGGAGCTTCTGCTGTGATGCAAGTTTCCTGCCAGCAGCGTTGATCTATTTATAGAATGGTTTCTGACACGTGCCAGATTCAGCAGCGAATCCATTGCTGCTTCAGGGCTTGTTGGGAGCTAGAATATCTTGTTTTCCTGAGGGCACACACGATGTGTTTATTTGTATGCTACATCATGGTCTCCTATTCCTCTCTGGACATTGTATGAAAGCCTGGCAGCAGAGTCATGACATGCATTTCATCTTTTAAATGAATGGTGATCATACTTAAAAAGAAGGATCCATTTATTACAGTGTCATACTTAATATTAAGGTTCTGTTTCCTATGAGTGATTCAAATGGAGTTCAAGAGGCCAAAGGATTAGTCAGAGGTATAAACATTGTTTACTCTTACGCTGCTGTGTACTACACGAGTAACACATCAGCCATTTAGTATTGCTTTAAAGGACATTTAAAACATCCATGTCTCATGTCTTTTTGAACAAGATTCTCCAAATAAAGCTGTAGTCTATGAGACCCACTTCCATTTCTGTCCCTGTTAACGCAAGCAACAGGTATACTGCAGTAAAAACTGTCCCACTATCATCAAAGCCACAGGCAGAAGATCATCAGATACAAACTGAAGGTAAATTACTAATTCTATTCATGGCAACATATATCATTCTTGAGGAAAACTGAAGAGGTTCATCACTTTCTGAAACATTCAACAGAAAAAGTTCTGAGGTCCAAGACAAAAAAGCCTAATTTAGTTCTCCAGAATGAACAGAAAATGAAGATTAACACAGATGTTCTTAGGACATAAGAAACCGCATCAGTGAAAAACTTGTATGTTACTTTAAGAAGAAACTACAGTCAGCAGGAAACTGGCAAGTGTGAAAACTCACCCTAACTTTATAGACAGTTTAAATTCAACCTGTGGTTAAAGAGATTATTTTTTTCTTTCGATATAACCAATTTTTTAAAGTAGTAAAGAAGATTAAATATATCACCACCACTGATGCATCTTTTGGGAGAAACACATTACCTTTTTCACAGCTGTAGGGCTGCTATCTGCACTGAGGACTGGACTACCTGAAGGGCTTTTCTTTTCATGTGGAACACACTTTGCCATATAAATATTGTAGTCCAGAAGCATTTTCTGCCGCACACTGACAGCCAGATCCTTGTGCTTTGGCTGGGATGCAATTTCTTCTGCACTTCCCTTGCTGCTGCTTCGGCTGTGTGTGAGAACTCCAGACTGGCTATCAGCTCGACTGTGTGTTGGCAAGATCCCTATATCAAGAAGGAATAACACCTGTTTAACAGAACAGGTACCCAGCAGTCAAACAGCAGAGTGTATGATCCTTAAACACTTAAAGGAACAAAATTAGCTTGCAGTTTTAATTCATTCTGCAGAAAGACCATTCAGAATAGAGCTTTCTCATTTTGAAGGGTAGAGGTAAATTCCACTACTGTGTGTTTAGGTAGAGCTAAATCCAAATTAGTCAATATCTGAAATGATTCAGCACTCAGAGGGACATGTGACTGAACAACTCAGCTGATCAATAGCACATTTAAATATGGACACTGCCATATGTACAACATATGGCAGAATTCCCAGCAGCCCTGCTGGGGGCTGCCTAAAATACAAGTCAGGTGATTAAAATGTATCTATAACTAAACTTTTGTTTTGGAAAAAAAATTAATTATAGCCTGTTACAATTAAGCAGACTGTCAAAAGCATGTAACTATTAGAATTTTAATTAGCCATTAATTTTGCATTTGCATTGCAAGAAGTTATGTGCCAGAAATAATTATGTTAACTAATTTTTAAAAAGCTTCTCAGAGAATAAAGACAGATGAGTCATTCAGATTTAAAATGGTATCAGAGGATGGTTTTAAATCACTGTTTCCAACATTTGTTCAATACTGTAGATTAATGTGTTTGTTGGTTCAGATGTATATATTAGGACAGAACTTTTAATTTAAACAGAAAAATGTATTTTCTTGTGACATAAACCCATGAGAAAGTTCTTTATTGTTTACAAGAAACTGGAGTGGAAGGAAGGATGGAGCAGGAAGATTGGCGGTAAGAGGACTGGGTCTAATATTACCATTTGCATCAGTCCCAACAGTACAGAGAAAAAAAGAAAAGATTGAACAATGCATCCTTACAAAAATTACAGGAGTTGTTATAGTCATTGAATAATAATATATTCACATAAACTAGTCTAAAAATAGTAAGAACAGCTGAGGGTATACAGCCAAGAGAGGAAAAGGCAGGGAATGAGAGGCCAGATAAGGAGCACAAGAGTGTCTTTAGTATTATTTGTCTGCAAAGATCACTATGGCTCCACAGTTGCTATAACTACCACTGTGAAAACATTAACTTTGGTTCGTTTCTTTTCATACATACTTTTACTAAAATACAAAATGTGAATACCTGGCTTGCTCCCACATAAACTGGATGGCTTCTTTGCTTCAGACTTCAGCTTGGATGCGAGAAGAAACCTTCTGAACCATTCCTCCTTCTCCCTACCTGTCCTTCCAAAGAGATAAAGCACCTGATCCTTTTGGCTAGTGTGCTTTGCTCCATCCTGAGGTTTCTTGGATTCTTCATTGTTCGAGTCCACTTTTTCAGCAGATAATTTTTCCTCTGAATTCTCTTTATCAGCCTGGGCCTTAGCCATAAAGTCATCTTGTTTAGCAAGTTCAATGCAAATAGGGTATTTCTTATTCCAAATTCGTTTTCTTGCCAGACCCTTGGGAACCAGGGAAATCTGAAGCATAAATGAAAGGGTTAAATTAATTTTTACAGTTGTAACTTCTGTGTTCCTATACTGACATAAAGGACACAGGAATACAAGACATACAGATCCTACTGATGGGTTTAACTGACTCTTAACTTACAGCTGGTTGATGTCCAAGCCACTGCTTATCAGTAGGTCTTTGGTGAGCCATAACCTTGGAATTAAAGACCATTTAAGTAGCTTAGACTTTACAAACATGTGGATTAGAAACTCAGTTTTCATTTAGAAGATCTTATTTTTATAGATATCCAGAAAAAAGGAAAAATACAATAATCTTGGTTCTGTGACCACGGGGTAGATAATGAGAAGCCAAAATGAGTTTTGAACTCAACTTTTCAGGCCCATTTCATTAAACTTGAGTGGTTGAAGTTGGCAATAGTCACATCAAGTATGTAAGAATCAAGCTATAAAAGTGATTTGTAGACAGTTATACTCTGAATTCAGTACATTCAGAGAGAATTGAGACAATGAAGTGATAAGAAAAGTCGCAAGAGTTAAAAATTCTTATATAGGGACTGAACTTACCAGTGTTCTCCAAACACCTTGGGGAACAGCCATCATTTGATCATTACACTGCAGAGCACTTGGCTTTTTTGCAAGCAACTGAGGCTGTGTTGAGGGGGAAGTATGGGAATTTTTTCTAAGATACCTTGGGAGTAAATGTCAGTCAGGTGCTCTTGGGCATGCAATAGCTTTGCTTGTCTTCATTATGGGAAAACAAATCTGCAATAGTCAGGAATCTAAGATTTTGCTTTATCTTTTTCACTACTTTCCTTTAACAGAAAGCAGAGCTGACAACAGCTCCTTTCCTATACTGACTCATGGAAACAAAGTTTTCACAGAATCACACAGTCTTAAGGTTTGGAAGGGACCTCCTCACTGTCACCTTGGTCCCTCTCTCCCTCTAACTCCTACAGACAACTGAAGCAGTTTCTTCCTCCATCTGCAATGACAAGGCCCTCTACTGATGCAGCATATTAAAAAAATCCATTTTTTTAATAATGGAGTATTGATGCATTACTTAATACAGTGCCAATGGAATCAACTTCACGTGGCAAATCTTCACAGATTTCAAGGAAGCAAATATCATGTAGGAAAACTGTCCCAGCACTATTCTTCATGCACTCTTCCAGCTGCAAAAATCCCTATCTCCTTCCCCAGACAGCGTGTACCAACAGCAAGTGTGTCTATTCCAGCCACCTCTCACTCTTGTCTTTTATATCTGTGTACAACGTATGTTACCCCTTCAAGTGAAATGCACAAGTTGTCTGAACTGCCTTGTGACAGAGATATATCACCAAAGAATCTGCATTTTGGTGTAAGCTTCAGAACAGTCACAGTGATTTAATGTACAGGGAACAACTCTCTGACCTTCTGTGCATTAACTTCTGCCCTGAACTGACAGAAGGAAAAAAAAAAATCAGACTTTTCCCTTACCCTGCAATGTTTTCTAAATCTTGCTCAATCTTCCTTCCCAGCACATTCTTTTGCAAGTTAGTCACGACAACAGTTTGTTTACATACTGACAGAACATGTAACTAGAGGACTGAAAGAAAATCCCATATTTAAAAAAAAAAAAAAAAGAGTTTCAAAGCAGTCCTTATTAAAATCAGATGTCAGTAAAACAACTCACCTTGCTCTCTGTAAGTTCATAAATCTTCTGGCTGACATACGTCACTTCAGGCTTTGGCTCATTGTACACAGCTCTTCTAGAAATATTTTTATTGGGTTTTGAAAGTCGTAAGGTGCTTCCTTCGAGCCGCACATAGACAGAGTGAGTCAGGGTAGCGTGGTATGTTTCTGGATCGTAATTGTAAATTTCATTCATCCATCCCTAGAGAAGAAGAGATTTTTTTAAGAAGCTTTTAAGCTGCTGGAAAACAAAGTACAGTATGTACATTAAAGTTTTAAACAATTATCCAAGCTTCTGCCAAAGTTATTTCACTTTGCTACACAAATACAACAAAGCAGTAAACATCCCAAATGAGGTAGCACCCAACTTACAGAGCGTGAGGTGAGGACTGTATCCCAAGCACACCATTTGTTTTTTTTCTTATGGAATCGTTTTGTCTATGTAACACAGTGTGCTATCACCTCATCTTCATGAAATGCTGTGAGGTCTGCAGACCCAGGCTTGCTGGGAAAGCCTAAGTAAAGGGCACGCTGCAGAGCAGCCTTTTTGCTTGCAGAAAGCAGGGACGCTTTAATCACCTACAGTCAAGGCAGAGCAAACTGTCTGCTCACAGACAGTACTGACATTTTAATCACTAACAATTAAGGACTGAGTGGAAGATCACAACGGAGTTTGTTTTAACACACCACTGTTTAACATCATTGAGCATGCTGTGTAACTGGCCAGTTACAACACAGGGCTCATACACGTGGGTTAAATTTCCTTCATTTCTATACAGTGAAAGAAACAGAAAACAAACCAACCAACCCTCCAAGTGTTCACTCTAACTGGGGGGGTGATGTTACTTTCCTAACATGCGACTGTAGAAATCGTTAGATGATAAATGGGGCAGAAGACAAGTCAGAATACTCATTCAAGGAGGACAAGTTTTCCTTCTCCTAACCTGCCCTACAACATACTTGGACAATTACTTCTATCTGCACACCAAAACCTTAACTCAGTGTACTCAATATTCATTCATGTCAACAAGAAAGCAAAGGAGATTGACTTAAACAGACATATTCCAGAACACAAAGGAAAATGGCACCTTTATAAACACCCAGGTGAGTACAGCAAGCACCTCTAGTATTGATGAACAAGCATCCCTAGTATTCTGCAAAACACTCCAGAGATTACAGTAATATTTTAACTTATTAAAGAAGTTTCCTCCCACAAATGAAAAGGTAACATTCATTTTATGTTCATCTATGATTCTGTGATTCATTCTATGATTCTATGATTAACTTCAATGCCATATAGTTTCTCAATGTAGACAGCACACACTTTCTCAGGTGCCATAGTGACAGTGTTACCTATGTTTTGCTTACTCCATTTTCACTATAAACCCTAAAAAACCCAGAGAAGTTACCATTTCTTTTATGTTCAGGAAAGAATAAGTCATTCATCTTTGCTCAGCTCCAAAGCAGAGTATCTCTTTTATTACCAGAAATACCTACACCAACACATGCTCAATGATGCAGCTTTGTGCTTGGGTTTTTTTGCTTACATTGTTTATTTACATCAACCATATAGGAAATACAATGCCTGAGGAAGGGTTTTCTATAAACTATCAAGGTTCTGCACTGCAGGGTTCATGTTTGCTTGAGCACATCCCATTTCCTTCCTTGAAATTATTAAGCCAAGACATCTTTGAGCAGACGGCAGCTAATTTTCAGCCAAGAAATCCAGCTAGACTTCTTGAAGCACAAGGACATCACATGAGTTGCCCAGAACCAGAATATCCATATGGCCCACAGATCTCTGGAAAGGCTCCCATCTGCCCCCTGGATTAGATCTCCAAGTTATTTCTAGCTCAGACACCAAAGTCTGGAGTCTGCAGCTGGGCAAACATACAGACAAACATTTCCTCCCTCAAAAGTTTATCACCTTCTGCAAGACAGTTCAGCTGAAGACCACACAAGCTGGCACAAAGAGAAAGGGATACTTGGAAAAATGATCTATATGTGAAGCTTAGCCACATGAGCCTTTTTTATAACTGTAATAAGCTATGATATTTTCTGCAGGGTATGAAACCACCAGGTATGTGTGGTGTCCAAGAAGGAAAGTCAGAGTAAACTTGAAGTTTCCTTTACATTGTGATCAAAATGGAACTGACTGGAGCTTTCTGTAAACCCCAACATTCATTCCAAAGTTCCTGCATTTAAAGAACAAATTTAGCAGAAGTACCTCCATCCTTCTCTTTGCAAAACCAAATTGGAACCATTTTGCAATGCAAGTCAACAGAGAAGTTATGCTGCCACAACATGCTAGCAACAGATGAATTTTTCCCAAACTGCTGAAATAACAATGGATTTCTTTGTGCAGGAGATGAGTGACTGTATGATGGGTCTTTTTTTGTACCAGTAAAGTTGTTAAAATAAGAAATTTAGTAATTCAGGGAGGACAATGACCACAGTCATATGCTACTCTGTAGCTGCTTGCCATTTACACTGTGATCTCCATTCAGAAAGGTCAGCAGTGGCTCTGATTTCACAGCTGAAAACAGGAGAAAGTAAGTGCCTTACCATCAGACTGGCAGCTAACCTGAAAAAGCATCTGGTTAGACTATAGGGCTGCATGGCTTTCCTAGCAAAGGTCACAGATATTATCCAAAGCTCCATGCCTGTTTGTCAGCCAGCAGGGACTGACCTAGCTGTCAGAATGTGGGAGGCCACCTCTGTCACAGCCATGGCCTAACCCAGCCCTGCAGGGAACGCAGGGCACTGTGGAACACAGCCACTGCCTAAAATGTCTTCAAAAGGCCCACTCTGGTTTCCTTTTCCTCTTTCATGACTCTGGGCCATTAAAACTGCCTCCAGAGTTTTACTCAACTTAACAGATTGATTCATATCCATTATCATTACACGACACAATCAAATGCTCCAGCACCAAAATTCTTCACCAACATTCTTGAAAGACTGTTGATCACTCAAATCATCCTGTTTTAGTATCCTTCTTGTTACCATTTTCTAATACTTTTATTTATCAAGCAAAATACTATCAAGAAAAGTCTAATGCAGTTCTTTAAGTTTTTATTGACAGAAAACCCGAAGACAAGAAAAAGGTCAAAGTAACCATCACCTTAATTGGAAAACACATTCATCTGCTAGAGGCCACTATCAAACATGAAATCCCTTGCAGGATATTCAGGAACAGCATACTTGTACCCTCTTTCTATACAGCAGTGACTCAAAAGGCTTAATTTCTCTAGCAGGCACTGCCAACACAGTCTTGTCATAAAAGTTTTTTTCTAATGGAAAGAGTAAATCCATCATCTCCATTTCAGCTGTTACTCAAAAGCTTTTGTATTAGCCAGCGCAACATAAAGGTAAGCACACTTGAGAAAACCAAAAAGGAAGTTAGAAACGAATAATGCATTAAAGAAATAAAAAAAACCAACCCTGTGGGCAGAGAAAAAAAAAAGGAAAAGAAAGATAGAGAGTGGAAGAGTAAGGGAATAAGAAGATACAAAAACATATACTGAAGATGCAGATGGGTTTGTCTGCCTTTTCAGAGGGGGGTGGGTGTTCCTCCTCCATTATGAGACATGTGAGTGAAGTAAGTACAGAAATCTACAGAAGACACTAACCAGCCCAACAGAGTGTCATTCTTTCACATTGCAAAGGAACAATTTTGGGGGAGACAATACTAATGTTCAGGTATTTTGGCAATTACTGAGGGGAAATTTCCACTGGCTGTTTAAACCAGGGAAATGCAAATTTCTCAGACAATATTTACACCGGGCAGAATGCACACATACTTGTATAAAAGTAGCTTGACAGCAGCTTGGCAGGATCCCAAACTTGTAGAACCCCATAAAGGGATGTTACTCACAGCATTTATCATAATGGCATGACAGCAGGCCAGGCCAGAATACAAGACCAACAAGTTCTGAAATGAACATCTTAATGCAAGAGCATCAAGTTTGCTTCTCCTATATTCACCTTTTATTACAGATGAAGTATTTCTCTTATTCTTCAGAGGATCTACACTGTCCTGTGTTCATTTTGACAGATGCAAATAGAAAACAGTTGTATGAGGCAGGAACAAGGTGCAATCTGCTAAATCATATTACATTATGTTCCACCACAATATGGGCACTGAGTTGGTTTTTAAACTTCTGAAGCATTAAAAAGGCCTTTTATAGGACTTTACATACTAAGGACAATTACTTTGTGTGTTAATAAGCACAAGAAGTATTTATCAGATCATACAAAACATTAATATACATTCACACAGATCTCTCCACAGTTTGTTTCTTGCCTGCAGTCATTCTCATAAAATGTAACTCTAGAATAACAGCATTAAAATACAGTTCAAAGGTTCCTGAATAAAAGCTAACATCTCAAAGAGCCAGCTTAACACCAGCCAAAAATGAACATCAGGATCTTTACCAGTTTAAGGCAAATCCACCAGCAAAACCATGTGCCCTTTTACTTTTAAAGCGATTCTGGTTTTCTAATCCTTACAGACACTTTAAGTCCTCCATAATGTTGGATACTAAATCATTTATGTCTCCAAAGTTTCTGGCCCTAACACAACACTCTATTTACAAATACAAATAATTCAGCTCATTTACACATTCAGGAAAAAAAGAAAACTAGTTTATTGCTTCTACTCAAAACAATGCAGAGATACACCACACATAGAGCACCACGACCTCACCTTCAGTATTTCAGGTTCTTTGATGTCTAGAGCTCCTGTAGTCCATCGCTTTTTCATACTTTTATGCAATTTGAGATATTCATGAGTACGTGGAATAAGAAGCCAAATCACACAGACAGCTATCATAAACCCAAGGGCCATTCCAAATAAGAGTCCACTTAAGTAGCCAGGGAGAGGGATTATAAAGTAAGCATAGACTAACAGTGTTAAGAAGTACAAAGTTTTCACTGGTATTTTAGGCTGTTGCACATATGGATTATTTTCATCTTCACTACTGAGCATAGTACCATTTTCCTCAGTCAGCTCTGGATCGAGCAAAGGTTCAGTAGGTTTATCAGTTTTGCTTTCATCCTCTAGGAAGGAAAAGTCTTCAGAATACAGTTCACAAAACTCCTCATCCTCTCTGCTTGCTAGAGCAGACAATGAACATTTTTCAAGTACGAGTGAAGTTTTAGAACTCACGTCCTTTGTGCTTGCAGACTGAGAGCTTTTGGTCTCTGTCTCTTTTGCATGTTCCTCAGCCACCTTGGACTGATCACTCTTATTCAGGTTAGAGTCACTTCCACAGAAGTCCCCTTCAGAATCACATTCTTCTTCCTTAATGCTGTAGTTGTTATTGCTTTCCAAATGGCCATTCAAACTGGAAAGGTTTGAGAGTTCTGAAGCACTTGAAGATAAGGCTTTGGGCCTGTGGCTACTACTTTCATCACCCATTATTTTACTGAGCAGCTGAAAAGGCTCATAGATTACTTCAGAAAGGCGTCTTTTAGTATCTTCAATTTTAGCCTCCATTTCAGGTACTTTAAAAAAGGAACGAGTGTCAGAGGGAGACGTTAATGGAGATGAGGGGGCAGTTTTAGAATCACCACTTGTAGCTCGAGGTTGAGTGAACTGTTTGAACAGATGCAGGTTCAGTTTTGAGTCGGGTGGCTTGTAAGACACAGCTTCAGGTTCTTGTTTAGAAGTGTCTGTAGACAGGGATTTCACTAAGGTTTTCATTAACTGCCTATGTCGCGTTGGTGGGGTGGGTTCTTTTGGTTCCACATCTGTTGAAAGAGACTTGACTAAACCCTTGAAAGGCTTTGAACTAGAAACTGTAGATGATCCACCAGAGCTGACAATTGATCTGGAAGGAGATGAGGATGGGGAAGATGACAAGCTGGATTTCTGTTCCACAGGTGCTGATGCACCTGATAAGCTACTTGTATGACAAGGGTGTGATGATGGAGACAGGACTAGTGGCACTGCACTGAACACTTGGGACGTGGAAGAAGAATCCAACAGCTTTACAGTCTCTGCAGCTGGTAGAACTGCAGGTGATGAGGACAGTGGTGATGCAGAGTTGGCCATGTGAAGCGAGGTAGCTGGACCAGAAAAATCATGGCCGGTATGCTCAAAGCAGAGGTCTTCCTTGGCTTCAAGTGCTGTTACAATGCTTTGGTCATCTAGTTCCTCATCGAGAAATTCCTTAAACTCCTCTTCCTCCTCTTCTTCCTCCTTCCCACATGCAGAGAAATGAATAGTGATGGTTTCTCGGGAGACGGATCGTTGGACCTGCACTTTTGGTGCCGACTGCTTTGAGGACATCTCACCAGTTTTCTCTGCATGGCTACTGTTCTGACTTGTCATTGCAGGTCTCACAGATGTATCAGACTCTGTGAAGAAAATGTAATATTACATTAAATGCAATTTTTCCCCCTCTTCAAACATCCTTCATTTCAAGCATTAAGCTAAACACAAGAGACGGGTTACGTGCAACAGATCAGCTGAAAATTTAAACCCTCTGGACCCTTCATTTTGCTGTATTTGAAGCTGCAATGTCAAATGATGGACTGTTACTAATGAAATTGAGTGTAGATTTCTTTCACTGCAAAAAGAAATCTGTAATTTAGTTAGTATCCCTTTCATATCTGCTTAACCATCTCATTTATAGTATCCTTGAATGCAACAAAAGATTCAAAGAAAGACAAGGAGAAAAACATGCTCAGGACATTTGGCAATCATGGACAGGAACGGAGAGCATTACCAGACCCTTTCAGATGATCCTGAAGGAATAATCTAATGCCCTTTTTTTTCCAGAGAAAAAACACTCAAACCACCACACAAAAAACCCACAATAAGCAGAAGACACTTATGCTCAAAATTACAGATCTAGGTCACTGTTTGCTAGTTATCATATTTCCACACAGCACAAAATGACAATATTAAGAAGTGCTGTGCTGTTAAAGTTACCTTCAAATGCTCTGAAATTACAGTTCACCTCTGATGTGCCACTTTCCTTTTTTAGCTGCACTTCTGAGCTCCAGAAGCTTCTCCTCACCTCAGCACACTGAAAATTTTTGCTCCTAACTCTCAATTCCTTCCATATAAAATAATTACAGAGATGGTTGGACTCAATCTTAAGGGTCTTGTCCAACCTAAGTGATGCTATGATTCTGTGTAGCCTGTCTTTCCAGGTTTTGCAAGCTATGAACAAATGATCAACATACACAATAGACCAAGAAGTGAAGGCAAACCAAAGCATAACTGGACAGAATTTTTAAAGTTATCTTCCTGAATTCCAGGACTAGACACCCTTTACCAATGTGTTTTATCAGAACTCTAGTACTGCTCAATGAAGTAGATGAAAACACTTCAACAGAGGACAGTATAAAGACATGGGTCAGACTTCCATTGATACAGCATGTTTCAGATCTACCTCAGTTAACATATGTACCCAAAGAATTTACCACTGCTAGTAGTTTTGCTGTAAGTGTGTAAGGACACATCAGTAGAGCCCACTGTTCTCACTGCTACAGCAATAGCACTTCCTGAAAATACTCATCTCTGAACAGGTCGGTGCACACAGGCTGCTTATGCAGGAGAAACACCAACATACCTGCCTTTTACATAAATTATATCTACATGTTCTTTCAAGCATTTTATTGACTTATAAAAGTGGACTTGGCATACATTTACACGGAGGGGAAATATCACACATTGAAACCAAGGCAGCGGTGACCATACACAAAGATGGATCAGGAATTACAAGATTAGTTCTACCTTTCTGGCCATGAGGCAACACTTTATCTTCATTGTCAAGGCAGCAAGTTTACCCTTCAGTAACTGAATTATTTTTTAGAAGCTGTTAAAATGCTGTAATCAAACCTTCAAGTTGAATTAATGAGGCCTTTTCTGCCAGTTAAAGAGTGGCTCAGAAGAACACTTCAGTGGCAGCGAAGAAATGTGCACTTCACAAACAGCTGTGAGATCAGATTGCATTATCCAGCAAGTCCAGTACCACTTGTTTGTCATCATCTTCCTACCAAAGGCTGTAGCCCTTTATACTTGCTAATGGAGTTGTTCATGTAAACATTTTTTAACCTGTCAGTAAAATGAGATGGGTTTAACATTTTTAAACAGCAGATCTTTGCTACCCAGCTTATTCAGTAAAGTTGGAACAGAAGCAAATATCTGTCTGCAACTTTCTACTCACTATAATTGTCCATTTTATGGCTCTTAAATTGTTGACTAGTTTATTCCTTGCTGCTTCTAAAAGCAATAGTAGCAGAACTCTATCCTGCTTCATGCAAAGCCTCCAGAAATTTCAGTTTCAGTTTTCAGCTCCAGTACTGCTGTATACATCAAGGAGTCAGTTTGGGTTCAAAGAACCAAAGAAGCTTTCAGAGTCTAGTCACACTTTCATTTGACACCTCACCATTTTTCTGACAAACTGCTTAAGGGACAAAATTCTGCCTCAAGATCACATTCTGGCTTCAGCTTTTATCAATGGAACTGGTTTCCTCTCCAAAATCCATCTGACACATGAAAGCAGAGGTATTCCATGAAGAAGTCACTTCCATTGCTGGAAGTTTAACTCCAGCCTACATAGGACTCTACAGATTGTTACCTCTCCTGCCACATCTGTGGGCCAAGTAGCTATTTACCCCAATAGTAAGAACTATACAGTAAGGGAAGAAGAAAAAACATAACAAAAATAGAGAAAGAAAAACCTCCAAAACAACGACTCACACAAGAGCTGCACTGGCACATGATGCTCTTGGTATCAGCCTGAAATGTCTGATCCTTTCTCTTCTGCCCTTTTAGCACTAACTGTGTATCAATAACCTGGCAACACAGGACAAAAATATTTACTGCTACCTGACCTCCAAACAATATTTCTAGAGTGTTGTTTTCAATCAGCTAGAAATTCGTGGGTTTGGTTAGCTCTTTAGCACACTAAGTTTACACTGTACAGTTAATTACCTTGTGTTTAAACACTAGTTGCTGTGTTGTGCTAATGCAGTGCTAATTACCTGAAACAGGTGCATATTTGCACATACGAAGTGTACTGAGAGAAGATTTTACTGCTTATTGAACAGGCGTTCCTTCTAAAATGTGAACACAACAGGGAACAGCAAGCCAGGCAAACAAAACAGAAATACTGCCTGGGAATAGAAAGTATTTCTTGCCCAGCATTTTTCTATTGAGCAGCAGAGTGTCAGGGCTGGGGATGTGTCCTCGCCCAGTCATCGACACATCTCCACTGCCTTGTGATGCATCTGCCGATCAACAGGGACACCCAGAGAGAGACCAGGTGTTGGGCAGCGCTTGGTCACATCAGGCCATGACATCTTTTGTAAATGTCACTACAGTAACACATGCTCTCACCTACACCAGGAATGACTAATCAGGAGTGTTTATAGAAACAGCCAAGAACTCAAGCAATCTGTCCTTTTGCCTAACCCAGGAACAGCCCTTTCCAGAACTGGCAAACCCTTCCATTTCCCTGCATCAAACACTCTCCTTGCCCTTCTGCACTTGAGCTCCAGAAACCACCTACTTCACAGCACTGAGGTGAAAAAGTGCATGAAGTGCCTGGTTTAGACAATTATATTATCAACTTTACAGATAAAGCAAAGCAATTCTTTTCATATTAATGACTTAGAAAGTGATCTAATCAACAGACAAAGCAGCAAACTGGGAACTTAAAAGAACAGGTCAAAGTTGCATGCACCATGCTTATTTTATCTACCCATGTAACAGTTCAATTTAGCCACATTTACTAATTAAGGGATATTCAGTAGAGCAATTCATGATCATTCAAGTGGAGAAACAGGACAGATTGGGAAACCAAATTCACACATATTGCAACAGCCAACTATTCCAATCACACTGTTATTACTTAATGCAACATCTACATAAGAGGGAAAGGGTATGCTGTATTACTAAAAGGCTTTCATAAAAATCTGCAGCAAGGTTCAAAGCTTGTCAGAATATTTTCCCTGCTTGTTGCTACTAAACAGAGACAAAGAAACCATTTTCCACAAAACAGTAGTTCCGTTCTGGCCAAGTAAAGAAAAATTCTTACAGGTTTTGAAAAGTATTTTAATACTTACCCCAGAAAGTATTGCATCAGAAGAACAAGCTCCAACTGCTCTTCAGGAAGCCACTAATTTGATTATTGATAACGCCACAATTTGACTTCACCCAGATTGCTGTTACTGTTTAAAGGGAAAGGTGTTTCTAACTGCTTACATCTCCCCAACATTCCTTCTGCGCCATCACTCTTTCCACAAGTGCCTCCTGCTTTGGCAGACTGCCATCACCCAGAATGGGGATAAAGTAGTTGTTCTTTAGGACTGATGGTGGTTCATTTTAATTATTTTGCATCACTCATTGCCAAGCGTCAGACTGGGGATAGATATGATTCATAATCTATCCTCCATTCAGTAGCAAGGAGTAGCAGTTTAGACGTTAAAAAGATAGTATGAAACAAATATGTTCTGATACTGAGAGCTACGTAAGGTCTTACATTAACACAGACAGGACCACCCTCATGCATTATCAAGTCACTGTTCCCAAACCAGGCTAGAAGTATGCCAAATGTTTCCCTGCTTGGAAATACCTGCACAAGCCAATGTGATCTGAAATTCATATTTGCTCTCAGAAATTATAGATTCCACTTGATTTACTACACAGCCAGTATCTTCCTTCCAACATGGAAATACAGGAGGATTGTTGCTACTCTTTACATTTAAACTCAACAAGAGAGCTCTCAGCATCAGACAAAATTCCTTCCATTAAGAGGTAGAGCTTAATTTCAAATCCTTCAAAACAAAGCACAGTACACTAGTGATCCACATCAGTTACAGTCTTTATTTAGCCAGTGTTTTAAATGATCAGAAGTCTACATCTCCAATAATCTCTTACCACTACTCTGCCACAGAAGTAGTCTAGAAGGCCAGTTCTCATTTAGCCCAGAACAGCCTCACTGAAGCAGAGATCACATTTACAGGGACATTGTCCATCAAGTCAGTTTTATCTCATTTGTCAGAATTATACCACAAAAGATCAAAAAAAAAAAAGATACACAAAACCCCAATGTCAACATCCTTTCCCATCCCCATCCAAATTTCTAATTATGACAAATTCAACTCCCCTGGCATCTCCACAGGTTAATGTATTCCATGGTTAACATCTATTATTCCTTTTACATCCACTAGTCATTACTTTTAAATGAACTGCATAGAAAGTGCTGGTAATTACATCACACAATAGCCCTGTGAAATCTTTGTGTCAGGGATCTAGTTACTCAACCTGGATTACAACTTTAAAGCTCACTTTCCAACCAGAGTAAGAAAGAAGTTTAGCTTCACCTTTCAAGTTCACACAACTGGATTTGAGATGCAGGTGGGAGGGGAAGAGAGGAACAAAACCTCAATAAAACCTATTTTAAAATCTAAGCACAGAAATGAATAATTTTATATCAATATCAAGGACTATAAAAAGAATGTAGTCCAATGAGCTCAACAGAAGTCCATGCTAGGATCACAGCTAAAATAGATGATATCACTTGCTATGGACTATGACATACACATATAGACCTCCCACAGCACAAACCTCTAACAGAGGTCAGGTAGGTTATTGTTACTTAGCTGGTTAACAGTTAAAACTGCTCCATCAGGAGTTCTCTGATACTCACTTGAAAAAGTAAACATCACATTTTTGAGCAAATGCTTTTAAGGTAAGAAACCAAGTTAAATAATCAGCATTTAGGTACATTTAGGGATATTTAAAAGAAAGGTCCCAAGCCAAGATTTTGAAGTATTGTCTACGAGATGATACTTTTACAGAAACCTATACACCTACCAAAGAGACAAATAAGAGGGGTTGTTTGCTGAAGTCAGAGACAGAAAGGTCAAGAAAATTGCAATGACAAATAAGGAGTCTTCAAAATCACTGGATTTTTTTTATTTGAAGACAGGCACTGTTAATAAGGTCCTTAGTACAAGTTTGTATTTACAGTGCTTAAAGATATCATCAAATAAAAATCGTTTCATGTTAGCTAAGCAAGTCTATCCCATATTAACATTTTCCCCAAAGACTTCAGAAAGGTCAGCTACCACATTAGTTTCTCTGCCTTCACCAAACAGAGATTAATTATTAATCTTTCCTATTCTCCTCCCATGACACATCACTTACACTAAAAACATCACAAAACTGCACTATGGTTTAATTTTGACAATCACAAAAAGCTAAGCAGCTAAAGGTTATCCAGAACATCAGAAAAACTTCCTATTTAATGCTCTTCTCAAGACTGAAGTAAAGCAATATTAATAGGAAATTGAACACTTCCCCTAACAGAAGAAACAAAGAAGTTAAATCACAGCTTAAAACAAAGAACAAGACAGAACTGTTCATACAAGAACAGTAGAAAGTTGGTAAAATAGAGTAACTTCATTTTGCTACATGTCCAGAGGGCCATGTCCACACACGGTGCCTGTGTTCTGCTGCACCTCAAAAGGAAGGTGCACTCCCCCAGGGACTCCATTCCAACCACACCACATGCATCAGCACCAGATTAAGAACAGAAATAAAACATCAAAAGCTTACACACACAAAAAAATTGCATCCTATTGAGAGGATAAATGGTGAGGTGGAATATAGAACTATCCATCATTGTGATGCTTCTTATCAAGGTGGAAAGAAAAAAAATCAACTTGTCACTAATCTGATGAAAGATTATCTAAAACCTCTGTGGATTAGTCCACATTTGAAAATGCTGTCTGCATCACTGATTAAATGAAAGGTCACTATAAAATCTTTAGGGGAAAGTTTGACCGAGTGACTTACAGAAAAGCAAGTTTCCAAAACGAAGTAAAATAAGTTGTCTTCAATCCTAAATTAAAAATGGCTCATTTTTGAAATGCACATCGGTAGGTAAAACTGCCTGCAGGTAACGAGTGTTCAAAGACCTTTTTACATTTACATTCACATCCATTTCACTACCAAAAGAATCAGTTCATATTCACAGCAACTGTAAAGTTAAAATAACCATCATATACTTTTATATGACAACAGCAGAAGATATATTAAAAATAAATATGCTTGTCCACCTATTAACATGCAGCATAAATATGCAGCACCTATTAACTCTAAGTCTTCATGTAAAATGTGGTTACAAGAGACCATTGGAAAGGGAATGGAATCTACAGATTTTCAAAACATAATCCATGAGTATCTGAAGAGGGTTTTTATTTCCCAGAGGATTTTTAACCATTCACCAATCTTCCATTTCACATGTACAACCTTCAATCTCATTTCATGTTTTGCAGAGGATTAGCATGCAAGGTGCTTTAAGGCTTTTTTACCTGACAGGACAAAAACATGGTACACAATCATGGTTTCTTTAATTCTCAGAGATGTTTTCAAAATTACAGAAGAGGATATTCTCCGGTTTAACTAAACAGGACTAAAGCATTTAATACTTAAAAGTATTTTGGTCTAGACCAAGCACACATCCCTAAGCAGCAAGGTAATAACTCTTTAAAAAAACAATCAAAGAAACCAAACCAAAGAAGCCAACAACAAAAAGGATTACAGAATGATGATGGACCAGTGATGACACATACTCCAGAAAGTCATAATGGCAGAGCAGGAAAAAGGCACAGGGGGTGGGGGGCGAATCTCTCACAGTCCAATTGAAACAACTGGAGTATCTTTGCAACGCTGCACATGCTTGATGGGCCCTCTTTTCTACTAGCAAATCCCTCACAACTTCATGTATACTGGTGTCAGCAGAACCTTTTGACATTCTGTGTTGCCACACATCTATGAATGTGCCTTTGCACATGTATTGGGAATGCATGAGTCAGCATGGTTCAGCTAATAGAAACGCCTATGTTGTCTACAGGTTACTCAACATGTATTTTGGGCTCTTACCAAGGTAACTTACGCCAGAGCAGCACATTATCTCCATCTCTTCCAATGCAGCCAGCTCACTGTTATTGCCTTTGCCACCACTCTAAACCCTGTGAGAAGTGTAAGAAATACAGTTTCCAGTAGAAACATAGATGACTTTCCATGCCTAGGACCTTGGCATGCCCCAAGCACAATGCAGGCATTATCCAAGGACTATCTGGTTTCTGATCTTTCTGGTCCTCCAGCTCTGGTGGTACTTTTTCAACTTTTGGATCCTCAGGCAGTTGGCAACAAAACAAAACAAGCCATCAAGGAAAAGGGCAATAAATAGGACTTCATGACACACAAGTCTCAAGAGTTGCAATTGAGGTTGAGAAGTGGTGGGACAAAAGTAATACAACCCACAAGTCACATTGTTCTGCAAGGCTTCATATAAAACATTGTTCCTAGCACTCAGAGAGACATTCAGTAGCTCTATGCCATTCTGTCATTGGACTCCCTAAAAAAATTAATGGAGAAAGGTATTACCAAGCATCTCATGCCACCTGGAAACTGCAAAGCCAAGAAACATAAATCAGCATCACATGAACAAAAAGCTCTTCATGATCCAGTTTTGGAAGGAAATGGCTTATGGCTTAGCTTTCCAGACGTCTCTGAAAGCCCTGAATAGATAATTGTGTTAATTTGAGTCTCAATATGTTCAATATTTTAAGGGTGGGAAAATTTTTGCTTTAACTTACGTCACTGAAGAGCATTGTTCACACAGCACATTGAAAAGATCACACAGAATGACCACTTACAATAGCAACAGCAAAGGTTAAGAACCAGGTTAAAGCAGTGAAGAATTACACAAGCCATCTTATTCCAGCAACAAGTGTGCAGAGATCATAAACTACTATTAACAGCTCCTGTGCTTTAAAATCCTTTAACTTGTAATTCACAGAAGGAGCCACAGAAGGTTAACTAAATGTAAAGTCAACTCTGAAGAAGTTGCCTCTTGTCCTATGAACAGCAGGAAAACAAAATGTCAGACTCAGAATTGGCAAGTACCAGATCTCTCTCTCTCTCTGCTTAAGGCAACATTCATCCCGTCTCATTGATATTTATGTTCAACTCCAATACCTAGAAATCAAAATGCAAAAGTTCAGCAGCACTGCTGCTTTCCAACTGGAGAAGGCAGTGCAGAGAGCAGATATTCCCCTGTCCTCATCACTACTGAAATTTTTCCAAGACTAACATGGAACATAGATGGCCCCAACAACCTGAATTTTCCCCATGCTAAAGACAACGTTTCTGCTTATTAAAATCAAAAACAAACCACAAAACCAAACACACAGCACAGAAACGCTGTCAAACCTCAATGAGCAAAGACATTAAGCAAGGCTCAATTAAAACCATTAGTACAGACAACTCAGACTTCAGCAGCTTCACAACTAACTACCAAGACATAAGGAGTTTGGGTTTTTTTCAGCTTGTCAAAAAGCTTCTATAGCATTGCAACTGCCATACACATTTCAGTGTGGTCTCACAGATGAATTTTGCATGAAGGAGTGATTTTATGATTAAAAATACTACAATTCCTAGCCAATTCTATTACAGCCCATTCCAGTATTTTATTAAATCCACTAAAGCATTAAGACAAAAGAAAAAGTATGTGGCAAAAGCATCCATACGTGTGCTCTCATTTAAATACTTGTTTTCTTCTTTTCCATATAGTATTTATAACTCTAAATGTTAATAAGTTTACACCTTGAAATCGACAGACACTGGCAAGAATCTTCCCTGGACTTTATTATCCAGAACATCAAAGAGGTCCCTGCCAACAACAGGCTACTAAAATCAAAGCCACTAGCTCGATTTGCATTCCCCTCCATTTCTTGCATTAGACACAGAAGAGAGCAATAGTTAATGGTTTAAAATACTAAAGCTTTCTGCTGGTTTGAGGTTTTTTTCTTCTTCTTTTTTTTTTTTTGCCCAAGAGCAACTGAGGTAATTTCTATTTCTAAAAGCTGCAATACATTTTAATTGCAACATATGATAGGTCAATTACAGATTGCCTGACCTTAACAGCTGCTTCATAGGCTTGGCTCTTATTGAAAACAACTGAGTCAGAAAATGAGGAGCACCTCCCACAACATATTTTTTAAATCCTAATTGCTACGAAACTATGGCAGGTAGACAGAGGAAAGAAAAACTTTGCTAGCAATCTGAATTAACAGGATCATTTTACATAAAAGTAGATATGAATACATCAAATTACTCACAAGGAAAAGGCAAACTGGTAGACTGATGACAAAGTGAGGTCCTTAGGTACCTTCATGCCCTTTTATTCACACCCCTAAGCAACAAGAATATGAAAGGATCTTTCCTGCTCTGTTTTTCTCTCTCAAAACATGTATTGTTAACATGCCTAGAAAGAGAATTTGTCATGTGAATATCCTCCAAGAAGAGTAAGCCAAATAAGACAAGGAAGAACGGTACCTCTTCTTTTTTTGCCTCTTCTATTTTTTTTCCAGCAGCATGGATTTATCTCAACAAGTCTATCACTGTGTGAATCAGTCCATAAACACAAAAAACACCCCCAAACTCCCAAACAAACCAAACAACCCCCAAAAACTGTTATTAAGGTTTAAATGGGTTACTAGCTTTCTGAACTTTTCAGCACTCCATGAAGTGTTCTCACTGCCTCTGGTGAAAAGTAGTTTCCAAAGATCAATACTGCAGGACGCAACGCAACCAGCCATTACTCATTCTCTCTCAGCTCAGAAAGCAATTCTTTGTTCCTACATTGTATAATTCACTCATATAACATGCAGACACGGGTCCTTAGCTTAGTGAAAGCAGACCTCAGGTAGACTATGATGGGACAACATCTGTAAGTGAAATCATTCCTCCAGGCCTCTTTATTTCAGAGCTCTGATCGGCTGCATGAGAAGCTGTAAAGCACTCAGGCGCATCTCACCTTTGCAAGCACTAATCAATGTAGTTGTCTCCGGTTCCCCAGTTGCCTGCTCAATTCATAGCATACCACGAAGAAAAAAGCTTAAAAAAAATTATTTTTAAAAAGAACCCCACTTCTTTTAATTCAGTAGATTTCATGCAAAGTCTCTGTCATCCTCTTTTGCAGTTACTTTGCTCCAAAATGGGGTAAAATCTTCCCTTTCTCATCCTGTATTTACTATTCAATCACCAGAGAGTTCAGGATTCTGTTTGTCCAGCAAATGCCTTCAACACTGCGAAAGTTTCTACTATTGCAGATAGGACTAAGGTCTAACAGCCTCAACTGCTTGATAAAATAGGCAAGAAGCAATGCACTCCGCTGAGTGTGGGTTACATTTCATGCACGCACAGAAAAAGAAGCGTCATTAACCTAGCTTCAAGGAAATGAATTTTAGGTCATCAATTTTAAGGTCTTGATTTGCTGGGAGATAAAAAGAACAGCAAAAACTACCAGATGGATTCAAAAGGGCAAAGGGAAATAAGTGTCTTTGAGCCATATCCTGCCTTGTTCAACTACAGCATTACACAAACAATTCTAATTTCAGACACGTGGCAATGTTCTTACACACATGCTTAATAAACCCACCATGCATTTGTTTATCAAATAGTCAAGCAGCTACACAAGCTCTGAATTACACACGCTGTTGGTAAGTTTGTGAGTACATACATACTCACTTCCTCACACATCACCATACGTCAGGGGTGTGTGGCTGTTTATGTGAGGCTTTTAATTTCTGAGAGAAGTCAAGTCAGAGAAGCCAAGCCTGGGTGGCAGCTAAAGTTGTCTTCCAGGATAGGGTGACACAACAGTTATGACTGAAGGGTGAGGAAGCTGCAGCCATCCCTAAGGAGCTGGCTCTGCCATGCTATATATAACGAAGGCTTTAGAGACGTGATTGGTTGCTCTTTAGGGGAAACTGAACAAAAAAAAAAAAAACAGTGCAAGTAGAAATGTTGATGTGGGATGGAAACATTTTCACCTGGCATTCATCACCACACTTGCAAGTCAAGCTCCTCTCTGCTAAACTATGTAACAGCCTCCACATTCCCCCAAAAGTTCTCCTGAAGTCACGAAGGAGTCAGAAGTGTGATCATAACAGACGATGTCTTCTTTAAGAGTGTGAGATCTGAACAGATCACACATAGCAGCAGCATTTATTTGCCCTGGGGCATTGGAGGAGGAGGAGGCCTGAAAAGCCACTATTCACATCATACCCATTTTGGGACTAAAAAGACATTTTCAGACAGTCAACTCGTAGCAGTTTCATTGGTAAATAACTGTTTTGGGCATCTGGCTGCAAGAAGCAGAATTCTTTAAAAACTATTCTGAGAAAGCAAAGTACTGAACCAACACTCATGGTGCAGCACAGTGATTTACTTATTTTAATCATTTTAGTTGAAGTTTAGCTTAATAGAAAGAATAATATCTAGCTAGAACTTTTAAAACTCTGGCCCATAAAAATGAAAAGCTGTCCCCTCTCACCAGAAAAGCAAAGGTTCATAAAATCTGTTCAATGCTCAAAACCAGTTAGCAATACACATCTCAAAGCTGCATGACTAAAGAAATGGAGATCCGTGCAACCAAATATTTATGCTCTTAAATACAACAAGTCTCTAAATGAATCTTTTCAGACACTTACAGAGCTTTCTACAACTGTTAGGCACAGCTCTTCAGCTTGCCTGTAACCTCTAGACAGTGTTAAGGCCTCTTGGAAAACTTAGCCAGCTGTCATAAAGGGAATGATAGCTGGAATTACAAAGCAAGAGTTTGCATGCACAGCTGGTCCTTTCTCCATCCACATCTGTTGTTATTCACCAAAACAACATAGATAGAATAGTAGCAATTATTTTTTTTTCCATAATAATACTTTTGCAAAATTGCCACACATATGCTCAGAAGATTTATTAAAGACCTGGCAAAGCCTTCATTAACTGGCACATTTTTGAGCTGGCAGACACGTAGGATTATCCCCCTTAGTTCTGTCCCCTTCTCCCAATTCATTTGTTTAATACTTCAAGTCAAGTTGAACAGGAAGAAGTGTGAAAGTGATTAGACAAAAAGAACTGCTACTGAGAAGGTCTTACAAAGATAAGCCTTATCAAACTTCACAGCAGCTACAAACAAGAGCAGAAACGTATGGATCACTTTCATTTACCACCAGGATACATTTATTTATGCCTTCAACCCCAAACATTACACAAGAGCATTAAGAAAGTGAAGCCCCTCTGGGCAATGGAAGCAACATAAGTATGAAGCAAGCAGAATGGAAATACCCAGCTTGGAAGGCATTCAGAGCAGAAATCTTCAGCTTGCATCGGCCACTTCGGGGAAAGGAGACAGGAACGGGAGGTGGGAGGTGAGCAGGAGGGAGGAAGCAGGGGTATGGGAATGCTGTGGGAAATCTACAACTCAGTTGTGAGGTTATTGTTGGGAGGCTCAGCTAGAGGATGCTCTAAGAAATCTGGCAGAGTCCTGCACAGGCAGGTTCTCAACTAGAATCTGAGAGACAGAGAACGACAAACTCAGACAACAGCTTTCACTGTCTGCTTTTAGCATCACATGTTAAGCCGTCTTTCCTAATCAAGCTACCACAATCACAAGAGTGTAAGCATGACTATCTCCCTTCCTTTCAAAGAAGCCTTATTCTTTGAGCCTGTCTGAGCTCACAAAACAGACACTTTGATTTCCTCAGTCTTAATCCTGACTTCCAGTGACACAAAATTACTTTTGCAGCTCTTTATTTGATTTCAGATCAGAACTTCATTGCAGGACGTGACAGGTTGCATCTGCGTTGCAGTTCTCTAACATTTGCCTTGAAATTCCCAGGATGAGAGGGGACAGTAGCATGGTTTGTGCTTACATTTTCACACTGCTGTTTTACAACTGAATTTAAGCAAAACACAAGAAATCCAAAGATCTAGAGTCTTACAGCTCTCTGCATAAGTTACTAAAACCCAATATAGCAATTTTGACTCAAACAGATGCTTTAGAAGAGCAGCTCAATTCCTGAATATACATTTTCCTACTCTGTTAAGAGATCCTCTTTTGAGTTTGACCATCTCCTCACAGCTTCAGGGTGACAATCCTGCACTGAGAGGATAAGTGGCCCAGGACACGCAATACATTCACCAGCACTAAGAGACATTCCCCTACAACATTCCTGTCATCCAACACCAGTGGGGTCAGAGAGCAGAACTGTTTATAAACCACAGAGACACTACATAATGAATATTAAAGCCCAGTTCATAAGACGATTCATTTGCACTACTGTCCTGGCCTTTATGTGAAAACACCACTGTTTACTATGTTTCATTGATCCTCTGTTATCCTTTGTCAATCAGTCATCACGTCTTTTAGAACACAAACTTTACTGCTGTGCTATGTATTGATTTGGACTTTGCATGGCAGTAAAGCACACCTTGCTGTTTAGAACAGAAAGGGTTAAAATAAATAGGAGAAAGACAATGAATGGAGAACTCGGAATTCTGAGGAGCAGGAAGGCAAGACAGACAAGATCAAAGAACATACTCTTTTTTACCATTATATTCTCATGTCTATCTAAAGATACTATCAATCAGCTTCATTAGAGGTAACACAGTACCCAGAGAATAAAGACAACTGGTAAATAACCAGACACCTTCAAACTCCTCACGGGCTGGGAAGCTGGAAGAAAAAAATAGCTGCAAAACTTTTAAGAATGACTGCACACTGCAGTTATTTCAGCCACTGTAACCTACTCTCTTGTCAAAACTTGCTCCCCTGCTTCCTCTCTCCCAGGATTTCCAGTGGGGCAGAACAGGCCTTAGCTAACACAATGAGTTTTAAAAACTCCTCTCAGATGCCTTAATTGAGCAATTTCAAGTTAAGGCACTTACTTTCTATTTTACAGAGATACCGGTCAAGGACTCTGTTAAAGGAAACGGTGATGCATCTGTAAATCAGGTCTTAAAAGGAATATATACCTCCGTAGCTCTGGGGATTCGAAATAATTCATTACTCTAACAACCCTGTTCCACAGCAAGGAACTACAGCCCAGGATGCAGGTAAACACTGCATTACAGAACTGGTCTGATTGGAAACCTACAGTATGCTGGGCATGCTGTTACTGTGCTTGCCAAAGAGAGAGGATTTTGCCCTGTAAGCGTACTCAAAAGTCATGAAACTAAGTCAGCATACAGCAACCTCCAGTGCAAAATTATTCCAATAAAGAACCTTAAATTTTAAGTCTTTTTAAGGTGATATTTGTTTGCCAAATTAAGTAGGTACTTGTGAAGCTACACTATGCAAACCTTGGCCCAAATCCAAGCAACTCTATTCACTTCCAGTTCTTCTGAAGATGACCATACTTCAGGTGGTTAAACTCTGCAGGTGGTGTTAAAAAGAGGTGCAGGGAGGCTCAGGCTGTTCGCTGGGTGAAGTGAAATGTTCCCAGCCAACGTGCAACCTTCACCTCTTGCTGCCTCAGGCTGGAAATGGGACCTCACCAATAACTAACAACTTTCTGCCTTCAAACTTCTGGGCTTGTCACGTTAACAGAAGCTTTAACAAAAAGTTCAACTGTCCAAGAACAGATAATTCACAGTTCTGACATGAACAGCAGGTCATACGTATTTTTTGACACAACAATTGGGATTCTGCCCCACACACCCAGAAAAGAAGCTGAACTCAACCACTTGCAGCACAAAACAACCCAAAACCAACAATGAAACAAGTGGTAGAGTGGTTTCCTTTAAAATCAGCAATGAACAACAGCTTTGCACACACCCTAACAGTATGTATCGGTGCACTGAAGGAATAAACACAGGCTGGGGAATACTAACAGTTAATCCTAAAGCTTTCACTACTTACTGTACTGCCTCTGAAGACCTTACATCTTGCTCTTATACTAGAGAGAGATTTCTGAGGGAGACAGACAACACTGCAGCTTTGCCTTTGCTCCCTAAACATTAAATACTGCTTTGTTACTCGGCTGAATTTAGAGAAACTGTTCCCAGATTGCAGGTACCTTCAAACTTGCAGTTCCCATTCCAGCCTGCAACAAGGAAAAGATTTTGCAAATGCAGGCTCATTTCTGGATTCTATGTCCTTTTCCAGTAAGCCCAATGACAATGCTGCCTCCCCTACAGACCTGTGCAACAGAGACATGAAGCAACAACAGAAAAAACACTTAGAACAGTCTCCATGTCACAAATTTCACCAGTTCCTCAAAAACACAACATTCAGATAGGAAATAGTGTATCTGAGACAGCAAGAGACATTAATGGAAAGACTCTAAGCAGGAAGAAGCCCCGCAGACCTGGGGTTTGTGTATTGTTTCCCACCCATCAAGTCTCAGAAGACTCCACCAGAGGATCTCTTTCCAAAAAAACCAAACAATTCCTGCCTAATCTGGTTGAACAATCTCATTTTTCCTCTTCTCCTTCATATTTTTTTTTTCTTCCCTCAACATTAAAGCTTCATCTCACATCATATACAGCTGTTTTGTTTATTTCACAGACAGGGGATCTAGCCTTCCACTTGGAAAAAAACAGCACCAGATGGCCATGCCTTCACATCTACCACTTTCTTTCATATGAAGACTTCTTTTGCACTACATCATGTTATGAATGTGATAGTTTTCACATAAAACTGCAAACTGTGTTTTCTTACCTTTGGTAAGCTACCCAAAGCTATGAGCTATAGCCATAAGAGCTGCAGATGTTGCCACAGGGCAAGAAAGAAGAGACTACTCAAGTGAGAGCGAGCTCAATCTATGTTGAAAGAGACCTCTGGAGCTAGTCTGGTTCTCTTGCTCAAAACATGGTCAACTTCTAGCTTTATATCAAGGAGAGGACACTAGAAATAAGGTCAGTTGCATACAGCGTTGCAAATTTAGTTCTGACCATTAGAGATCTTGGGCCATCAATGAGAGGTGGTGTGTCAAAGTTCAGACAACTTTGTATGGAGGCTTTTCTTTGAACAAGTCTCTCACTATCCATCAGGCACAAAGCCAATGCTGCCTTGCTCAGTCCCTCATTTGCCCCTTAAGTGCTGCATTCCTCAGCAGTCCCAACACACGGCATTGTTCCCTCAGTTCTACCATCCTCCCCCTTGAAATCACAACACATCCTTTAGTCTAGTGTCCACTTTACCTACAGTATGAAAAGTCATTGTTCATCCCCATTATTGGGCACGTGTGGCATCCTTATGCATTTCCAGAGTCCATTTCTACTCTGAATACATCACATCTCTTAATACAAAGTACACCTCATGAAGGCTCATAGCATTAACTCTTACCTTTATTTCTCTAATCTCTAAGCCTCCATAATGCTCTCATTTTCCAACATACACTGTCATCTGATTGTTTCATTTCAGGCACTAAAAGCTTCTAGAACGTGATGCCTTTATTCAAGGATAAGTGTTTTAGCCTACACTGAACTAATATTACTACTTACTCTGGACACCTGTTCGCACAATTTCTAGCTTACCAAAGGAAAATAACAAAAATCCAGAGTTTTGAGGGACTATTCTAAGCTCCAAGACTGCGTGTAAGGTCAGAATTTACTTACTCTCCCATTCATACTTTTGAAACCTACAATTCATCCTAATGAGCAGCCTTTATTTTCCCTCAGCTCCCAGGCAAGCTGCAGCTCCGCTCTGCGCACTCAGCACCACAATTTATTTATCTCGTGGGCTGTAGCAGGCTAAAGCTTGGCCCTTAATACCACGTAGAGAACAGCACAGGGGAACAACAAACAGCACATGAAACATGCCCTTTGGTGTGTTCACTGCCATCCTAGTGACTGGGCACCTGCATGCTCGCACAACGTAAGGTCTGGGGGCTTTCAGACATGCTACAAGAGAGATCTGCTCCTCTAATGGACTGGGTTGACTTCTCACAGAAAAGTGAGGTGAGAGTAGCACAACCACCAAAGCTGTTTGAATACAACAATGCATATTCAGTCCTCTAGCTACATGATTTTAAGCTTTCAGTTACATTAACCTTCTATTTAGCAGTTAAGCTTCCCTGTTTCCCCTGACATTGTTTACACACCTACCACAACAGGGAACACACAGCATTACACATTCTGTCTAGGTTTCCTGCTCCACATTCTGTACTGGGTGAAACAGATGTCTTAGAAGTTTGAAACTACTGAGTGTTATTTTCATGCAAAAAGCAGTAAGCAATTAATATGTGTGCTTTATTGGGCTGTGTCCTTCTTCAGGTCCCCACTTTGGATTTCATTAACTGATTTATGAAATAAAAGCAATATGGGTCATATGAAGAAGTTCCTTGTGTGGACCAAAAGTGAAGCTCACAAGAGAAGTACTCATCTTACCAATACATCTCGCAGGGGATATCATACCCAAGGAGAGTCCAGTTAAGACATCTCTAAGCACAGAATTACCTTTCTGGTCTCTTGGTCAAGAGGGGAAGCACCTTACCCAGTTCTGCCTTAGAAACACTACTTCAAACCTCAGCACCTACTTGGACTATTATTAATATGCCACCCACAACTGAGAAGCTTGTTGGATTAGCTTTGAAGTTAAACAGAACAGCAACCTCTCACAGATCATAAAATAACATGATGTCAGTCTTTAAAAGACAATTCTAACATCAAAAACATCACTCTCTTTTGCTTAAGTTCAAGTACTTTCTCCTCTAATTTAGCACATTTACAAATCAGAAAAAAATTGAACAAGGTTTGACTCACACTTCCCGAATTTTGTTCAGTTGAGGAATATGAAGTTACTTTAAAATTTAAAAACCTGCATCATCTTGTGAAAAAATACACCCTGAGACTGTGAGTCTGCCTTGTTCTGCCTAAGTTATGCAGGCAAAATCATCTTGAAAGTGGAGTTGTGTGAAGACAGAGAAGTATGACAAAGCATCTTAACAGAAGGTAATCTTATAGCACTCAAGTCTTACATTACGTTATCGTACAGTTGCATTAGGAAAGTTACATGCAAAAGTTTAAACTCATCTGTTTATTTAAGTCCCCTAAATTATGGGCACAAGTCCCTTAAGACATTCGCCGACAGATACAAATCGTCAAGAAGTTCAGCCCAGACACGTAGAAGGAACTTTAGCATATGCTGAAGAGACACAGTAAATGGATTTAGACACTGAACACAGAGGCAAAACACAAATTGATACCGAGAATTAACAGAGAAGCAGAAACCACAGAGCCGACATCTACGACAAGAGAAAAGGAAACAGACTCGGGAGACAGAAAACCTCTCGAGTACAGCACTAAAAGCCAAGTGGAAAGAATAAACGTTACCGCTGTCTGTCTGCTGCTCGTTCCTAAGCGATCGCTTCTACCCCGGCAGCGCTCCTGCCCAACTGCAAACCCCACGGCGGCCAAACCTCGAGCTCAGTTACACCGATGATGGGGGAAGTAACTGCATCCCGCCGGACCTTACCCACCAGCCAAAATAACCCCAGCCC
>WBNH01012771.1:208417-360989 GCA_013401255.1 Urocolius indicus | reverse complement strand
GGCGTGGCGCGGGGGGGTGCGAGCGGTGCCCGGCCCGGCTCGGGGGAAGCGCCGCCCCGGGGCGAGCGGCCGTGCGGGGCCCGAGCGCTCACACCCCGCTCCCGCTCCCTCGGAAGGCGCCCGCGGTGAACGAGCGCCCCGGTGGACGCGGGGGTGGGTCCGCCAAGCCGCCGGGCAGCGCGGGCCGTTGGCTGCCGCCCTTGGGGAGTTGAGCCTCGCGGTGCCTCGTTGCTGCGCTGATCCATCAGCAGCCGGCTCGAGGGGAACGCGGCGCGCGGTTGGGGTTTGTCCCGCGAGCTCCGTGTGTCGGGGTTGGCAGGGGAATGCTCGCTGCCGGCATCTCCCACTGCATCGTTTTGTAGAAGGAGCCGCTGCCTGCAGGAACCGTGTGTGCGAGCAGGGAAAACAACGCAGTTTGGTATCGAGGCAAATGGCCAAAAAAAAAAATCACCAGTTACCCCGGGAAATGTACCGTGCCAGAGGTCGTTTCACTCACCCTTCACGTTGCCCGGTTTGAGGCAGGCTGGAAAAAAAAATAATAATTCTCTCTGTCAAAAGGTTGTTTTCCCAATAATGGTCTCATGCAATAAATTACAGCCTTACCACTGCTTCGACCCTTCACTTAATTGCTCTTGCTTCTGAAGACAGCTATTAATGGGATTACAACATCTACACTGGGTCAGATGGATGTCAGCCTGAGCTGCCCAGGTTTCTTTAGCTGCCCCATGGATTAATTTGGCTACATCGGTTCTCATCACTTCTCTTTACTTTTAACAGTTTCGGTTTGAATTAGAACACACGGAATCCCGTGAGATTTTTTTTCATACTCTATTTCACACCAGCATTTAAATTTGTGATACTTTAGGAGGTGATGAGGCAAAAGTTATTCACTAGCCAGCATTTAGTGCGATATGTGAGCAGAATTCAAATTGGTCCAAAAAAAAAGCTGATGCAAGGAGTTAAATATACGAAATAATTTCCAATTGGTTTACTACCTTACCTAGAGCTGCAGCTCAGCCAGGGTTTGGGGCCCTGTCACACTGGGCATTAGATATCTGGCAGGGACCAGGTTGTACAGTCTAGTTCAGAGGTAGGTGCAGGTAGCACTCATCCTGCTTTTGTCTTTACATTTCAGGGACAATTTGGTGCTTTTGGAAGTGAGTTATCACCTGGTGTTTCTGAGTTCTCCAGGCATCTTAGTAGCTGTTTTTAAAACTGGGATTCCTGCATGTCACCATAAACCCAGGAAAATCTGCTACAGAGAGGAAAGGCCTGAGCCTACCCAAGGGAGGGCCAGGTCCTTCAAACTGTTGGGTATCTGAGCAGTAAACCCAGTGGTCTTTGGTCTCCTTGAGCTGAAGGAACTCATCACAAGGCTGCACTGGGTGAGCATCTCTGCATCACCTTTACTTATTCTGCAGTTTTGTTTTTTTTTTTTACTAAAAAGACAACATTAAATACAGGTACAAGTGTATTCAATCATCTAGGACAGGTTTCTTCTCATAGCTTTTGTTGCATATTGGCAGACCACCTTTGAATCATTATACAAAACTGATGGTAGCGCTTCCAAAGTCTGAAGATAACTGTTGTTTTCTTAACAACAGGTTTTCCCCACAGAAGCAGAGATCATGGCTGAAACTCTGCCTGAAGGGTTGGGTCTTGCTGTGTTAAAATGTAAACAATTCACAATGATTTATGGTGTTTTTTTCTGCCTTCTATTTGTGCCTAACTTGGACAGCATAAGCCTAAAAGGCCTGACCTCAAGAGAAATATTTTTGCACTTGACATTATGCGCTCAGCACGGACTGAAACGTGCTGGGAAAAACTAGTCAGGAGCTGAGTCTGATCAGGTTACCTGCCTCTGAGCTTCAGGGTGTGTATGGCCTCTTGGGAATCCTTCTGGAGGTGAGTCCCAGCCAGATAAAAGAGGGAAAAAAGAAGAATCTCTGAATTCTTGAGTCATTCAGTGCTGTAAATCCTTTTGTTGGAGAATTTCTCTTTCACAAAAAGACAAGAGAATAAAGTAATGGTTATTTCTTTTTAGTATTTCCATACCCTATGTGTAAACAAGCAGTGATTCTGGGAAACAACAGGCCTGCAGGTTCCAGAAACAGGTATCTATAGACAGCAGCTGCTTTTGAAAAAAATGACTTTAATCTTTTGGGCTGTGTGAGGGCGACATTTAAATGCCTTTTAAAAGCAGTGCTTGAGCAGGCTGTAAAATAAGGAGTAATATTTCTCTCCCAGAGCTACCATGAGGCTCAGTTCATTTCTCTGTAATGCCCCCATCAGAATTTCACAGCTCAGGACAGTTTAAAGCGTGTACTTACGTGAAAAAAAGAACATTACATAAGGTCTGAGGTTCCACATGGGTTTCACAAATCTCTCATTGCTATCAGATCTCCTGGGGAAGACCCAAGAGCTGCAGGACAGCCAGCCCTGCTTGCCAGTTTGTGCTGAGAAGCTTTAAAATGAATGAGGCAGCTGCTGGATCTTGGCCATGTGTGGGGTTTGTGTCTGTGTGGGAGAACCACCTCACTGTTACTTTGTTATCTGTACAATATTAAAGCTGTGGAAAGAGAAAGAACCAAACCAGCCCCACAGCCCCACTCAATGCCTACAGCAACCCAACGGGCAGCGTGAGGCCAGGGCTTCTCCCAGGGCTTCAGCTGGTTCTGCCTGTGGGTATGGAGGAGAGTATGAGCTTCCCAAATGCCGCCCTCCTTCCACAGTGCTTGTGTACCTACCTTCTGCTTACCAAACGCTGAACCCACGTCCTCTGCACCTCCCAGTTGTTTCCCTGCTCAACAGTTTCACTTTTGTCTTTGGACCTGAATTCTGTGAATTGCAAATCTGCCCATCTTGGCCTCTAACCCATCACTTCTCCCTACCCACGGATCCCAGCCCCTGAGCAGCAAGGGCTGCTGCCTGGCTTCTCTCTGGCACAAAGGAGCACAGGCAGGTCCTACCCTGCCAGGAGAGCGTCCACAGTCAGCTCTCCCAGCTTGGCTCCAGCTCTGCTGCTGAAATCCCCCTGGGACCTGCAGAAGCTCTGAGCTCTTGTTGCTTCCTGTGCTAAAGCACATTATTCGGTCGGGTTTTTTTTCTGTGTGGCTGCTTTTTTCTTTTCTAGCTGGTCTGAGGTCTTTGTGATCTCTTTCTTCATTTTTAATTTAGTAAAGGTTTCTACATTGCCAAGTATCTTTGCAGAAATAGCTCTCTACTTCTCCTCATATCAAATCCTTGCAGGCACTCAGAGAAGACACATTTCCAGAGCCAGAGGAGGTTCTAACTTCCACCTATCTCCCAGCAGCTGTGGGCTGAAGGGCAGCAGCATATCCTCTCTCATGGCTGCCAGGAGGCCACGTGGATTCACAGAAGGGCTAAAACAAGGTCAGCAGGGCGTGCAGACCTAGAACAGTGCAGCCAAGGTGACACCCAGAGGCAGACTCACTCCCAGGGATAGTGTTTTGCAATACAGCCTAGGTCAAACTGTTTGAATGCTGTAAATGCGTACGGGTTTCTCTCAGACCTGCAAAGCCTTCTTGATGCTCCTCACAATCTGCCCCTGATGCCAAATCCAGAGGGAAAATGGCAGCGATGCCATCCATCGCTGGGGAAGAGGCGAGTCCCTGTGCCACGCTGAATAGCCATGTGCGTGCTGTCAAAGTCACATGAAGGTTGCAAGAGCTGATATCTGTATTTCAGTGTACCTGGCAAATGCACAAAACTCTAAAAGCCTGAAATTTGATCTGCACATGATGGAGAAGTCAATACCCCTCCCTCCGCAGAGACCTTTGTGAGTTAGAACATACACTGGCTGAGTGCTGGATTACTTCAGAGCGCAACTGTGACAAAATACAAAGCTGAGGCAAGGTATGGGGGATACTGTGGCACTGTTCTGCACTTTGTCTGTGCAGGCATTGCACCAGAAGTCCTTGACAATAATCTCAGATGCTACAGGCATTTTCTGTTAATCAGGAAAAGCAAAGCACAAAACAAACAGCATGTGTCCTGACCTTTAAGCTGCCAAATCATTCACCTATTTTAAATCTACAAGTAAATTTAGTACTCCTGATACAGAACAGCTGAAGCTACATATTTAAATTGGGCACATACACTGCCACTGTCTCACATGCACAGCTCTACCACAGGAACACTAACACCAGCCAGCAGTACCCTTCTGCTTGTGCATGGACAGGCGCTAAGAGTCTACACTGATGTACTTAATATAAATGGCCAGTGAAAAGAGCATCGACTATAGACTAGAAATGAAAAGCAACCTTCAGATCCAGAACTCCAAACTGCCTGTCCAACATTCAGAAGGAGATCTGTCCGTAGTGTTTTGGGGGTTGGGAGTAGGAGGGAAGGTGAGGTCATCTCATTTATGGTGATTTTATTGTCCCTTGTCTTCACAGGGGAAATCAGAAAAAATAATCTGAATTAATGACAAATGTGACTTGAAAGTGATTAGTGAAGTTACACTAGAGTCCTGCATGAGTGCTGTTAGTCAGAATTAAAGTGGCCTTCATTCAATTTGGCTTTCTTCAGTTTCAGAGTGAAGTACTCAAAATCAGATTAATGCCACTTAATGCTGAATATGAATATCTGCATAAGGTTTAATAGAATTTAACTAATCTACTTTAAAAGATAATTCAGGTAAGGTTTCCTGAGTGTCCCCTTTGAGGAAAGACTCCCATCAATAGCTTTAATGGGAATTTCTCCTGGATCGTGCTGGCGTGAGGTCAAAACGTCAACACTATCATAAAAACAGTGACATCTTGCTCAGATGTTTTTATTCTGAGAGCACTCCCATCTGATCCACAGCTGAATGTATGCCTGGTAAAATGGAATCAGAAACTGCTGCAGGAAGTCAATCCTTAGTTACCAGAGAAGGGTAAAACATTGAAGAGACATTGGTTTCTCCAGCTGAGATAGAGAACTGGCAGAGATGGACCCTGGGCAGGGCATTTCCCATGTTCTCAAGGGGTAAACAACATGCATTGTTTTTGTAAGGCTGATATCATTTAGGCTGCTGTGTGTATCTAGACAGTGCATTTTCTTTTTCAATCTGACTCTTGCTAGAACATTTATTTACATGAACTTGGCCAACTGCAATCTCTGCAACAGTAATTAGTAACCTTTAACTGAGCAGCAGTGCTGTTGTGGCTCACATCCACATATCGTAGAACAAAGCCAAATGTCTGTGCCAGTCAGTGCAGCATTTTGGAATAAAACAGGGGCAAGGTCTTCTTTTAAATGAGGCAAGACAGACACTGAGCTGTGCTGAGATGACTGGGCTTAAACAATGAAAACACAAAGGTGCAGTTACATCCCATAAAACACAGCTTTGAAAGCAAACACAGCACTGATATGTTAAAGAACTACCTCTGACAGAGCATTCACACAAAATAATCACAGCCAAGATTCAATCCTTCCCTTCTCTCCCTACAACCAAACAAATACCAGTGACAGCTCTGTCCTGGCCCATTTTTCTAGCAGGTTTGGACCCAGTCTCTGAAGCCAAGTGTTCTCAGTGACTCCACAACAGAATTCTAGACTTCACATTCTCCTTTCCAGTAATGTTACCTGTAACTTAGGATGAAGAACACAACACAGAGGCATATTGAATAACATTTCACTGTGCTAATCATTCAGGTGGCTAAATAAGGAATCTGTGCTCCTTAGACTACCTATTATAGGCAATTAAAAGGGCCAGGCACTCCAAAGGGCATTTCCAAACAGGACTCTCAGTGGCTCTACTGCAGAGCAGAGTAACATCTGAGCTCAGACATCCAAGGCAGGTGGTTAATGCCAGGCACTGATAATATTCCACTCAGCTTTGCTTTGTCATTTTAGTGACCTGGTGCATAATCCAGTTCCCAAACCTATGCAGCTGCCCTGAGCCTTCCACGGCCATCTTATACTGCTGCCTACTGCAAATGACACTGTGCAGGGTAACATCTGGCTCCATATGACCTTGGGGATACGACCTTAGGGTGATTTTTTTCATATATAAGAGCTGCTCCCTGTTGTTCAGAGTGAGTCATGTCTTGTTCAGAGTATCATTAAATCTTTTAATTAAACATTGCTCAGTAATCTATTCAGCCAGAATCCATGAGTCAAAATTTCAAGTGCTGATAGATAAAGTAATATACTTTTCCATAAATCCAGTGAGATATAGTAAGGAATCTGATAAGTATATGCACAGTTCTGGAAAGAAAAGTGAACTAAACACAGTTATACCTTAAGCTCTTAGAACAGCAAATCTAGAATCCAGGCAACATTAAAACCTTCCAGATTTGAGTAAGACTCACCAGTCAGTGCTGCCTTCTACTGCACTTAGACAAAGAATTAATCTTGATGTTCAAAGCCTTCCAAAACTTACATGTTTTAAAAATAGCAAAATGTATTTCTTTTGAAGTATGGGCTTGATACAGCTATTTAGGAACCTCTTACTGAATTCAGATGGATCTTCAACCTCCCCTGGGGAGGGTTTAGATGTCAATGTTCATTCATTAACAGATTGGAAACTCTCCAGGACAATATTGTAAGAAAGCAAATGATGTCCAGGCTTTTTTTTTCCCTATTTCTTCCTTTCTTAAACAGGATTTTTTTTCTACCGTTCTCCACAAATAAATCCAAGGTTAAATATGATGAGTAGAGCAAGGGATGCAGAGAAATTCAAGCCAGCATTAGCAATGCATACTGCTTGTTGGTCAACAGGATACTTCTCCCTAGTGTCAATGGCAACACACAGTAAAAACATGGTCAGTCAGAATCTCATCTCACTCCAATTCCATCACATATTCCTATTCCTCACCACTCACAGTAAGTCTGCAAAGATCTTACTCTTCATCGTCACAAAGACATGCTGAATATCTAACCTCAATGCCATCCAGACACAGGGATCAGGCAAAAAGCTCATGACCTCCACAGGTTTCATGTTGTCTTTATTAGATATTCTTTTGTATAAGAAACAAACAAGCTCTCATGCAGAAGCAGGCAGCTGAAACAGGAACAACCAGCCTAAGTAAAAAGGCTAAAGGGCAAATCTGGCGGAGACACTAATGTGTTCATGATTTCCCCAAGCTGAAAAGTTGGGCTTTAAATGTGCAGGGAGGAGGGCAGTGCTTGGAGCAGCTGCGTGCTCCTGTGGTCTGCCAGGAGCAGCCTTCTCTCCAAACCAGGCTGAAACAGATAAACTCTACAAGAATGACCTTGAGATAAAAAAACCTGGTGGAGTGCTTCTGGATAAAGTGCTGTCTAGAAGGACTGAATTGCCAGAGTCCTCTTTGATTCATGGTGTTCTTGTTTCAGCTGGGATAGAGTTAATTTTCCTCTTAGTAGCTAGTAGAGAATTTTGTACTTTCTTTGTAAATAAAAGGGCTGCATCAAAGTACCTGGTGATCAATTTTTGCCTGCTATTAGAAACAATCTGCTGGGCCTAAAACCATCTAAGTGCATTGGTCAAAGGCAGGGAATAAAAGCTCCATTCATTTCCTCATGGAAAGGCAACAACTTCATCCCTTTGACTGCAACTGCACAGAGCTTGAAAAGTCAAGGATGCATAAAGCATGATTGTTATGACTTCTGAAGTACAAAACAAGGGACATGTGCTGTGAACAAGATGACTGCTGACACTCCTTTGCCCTCAACCTTGTCTTTCACTGACAGAAGTACAAAGTAGGTGTGAAGCAACTACTCAGTCAAACTACAGGCATTTTGTGCTGGTGGAAATGACTCCAGAAGACACAGCAATTAGGAGAATCAGTTGGCGTGAGCACCCAGCCCCATCCAAGTTAGTACAAAGTAAGGCGAATGCAGCTGTGACCTTTTTTAGCCAGTCAGTGCACTAATTAGTGTCAGAGATAATAACTGTTAAACATGAAAATCTGACCTATATATGCTACAAAAGAGGGAAAGGCAGCAATTTACTTAAATCTCAATTATACTGCTAATGATTATAAGCTGAAATACTAGAGAATAATGCAGGAAAGTTGTAATTAAAAAGCATCAATTAGAATTTTTGCCTGGTAGGGGCCATTAGTCAAGTCTGCTTCCCACAGTCCCATGTCATACACAGACAGACATATAGGGCTGTGTGATTCATCCTGGAACAGTCAGGAAGAAATCGTGTCAGTGGGAAAAGGTCAGCTTCAGGAAAAATAAAAGGCCCCAAAAACAACAACAAAAAAGAAACTAAAAGGAGATAGATAAAGAAAAGCCTTTTAGCCATCCTTGTTTGACAAAGCACAGGTATGTGTCAGGGTTGTTTTCTCATAGGGCAGCTGTGCCTCCTTCCAGCAATGACTAAACTGGATTTCAGCAGTGTACACAATGTTCTGAGGTTTCAGGGCTCAGCCAGCTAATACCTTCAGTCATGCTGAACATACCATCCTTCTGCAGAGATCAACTGGCCCTCGAGGTCCCTGGGAGGAATAAGAATCTCTCTTCCTAAGTCTGTGTATTTCCGCTCTCTGCTCCCTTGGAGTCTCTGACTTCTAGCCAAGAAGGACTGATGGTCTAGAGGCTGTTAAAGGCTCAGCACCCACAGGTGGAACCAGTCTTTTGAGAGTGCCAACACATGCTGTAAGTACTTTTGGATTTGTTCTTCCAGCCCTGATAAATACCTTGATTCAGGACTGAGCTCCATGCACTGAATTGGGAGGTGGGAGTAGACTACTGTTCTTTTTGTCTATATGCAGGTATTTCCAGGAGCCCAGGTGCAAAATACTAACTTCTTGTCTGGAGGCCACAGCTCAAGTGACAGTGGCCACATGTGGTGAGAGTTATAAGGGTATCAGGCACCACAGGTCCAACTTGTTTGTGAGAAGTAATGGCCAATACCCGGAGCAATACAGGCCACCTAGTCCTGATCTCCTGAAGGGGTAACAGGGACACAATCAGTGGCTAGAAAATTTGGCCTGTCCTTTTGCACGAGAGGACTGCATTCAGACACTCTTGGCTTTACCTGATTTCAGCTTTGCCATGGATCATGCTGCAGAATCACAGCTCATCTCCAGGCACCTCTGTGTGTTTGCCTCATAACAGCTTCCACAGCTTTTGTCATCCATAATTAGAACATCTTGCTCTTTTAAAGATCCTGTTCCTTTAATAGTTGTGAAGTTGAAACAAATCCAAACTAAGTTTTGCATTCTAGAGACTGAGAGATTTTCATTATTACCATGCTTTAAATAATTCTAAATTACTCAAAAGCAATCTATATTTCCTATTGACATTCTCATGTTCATTTAATAACCTGTGTGGCTGTAGTTTTCATTAATTGACTTACACTCTGACCACATCTTAATAGACTTGACAATTTTTTTTCTTCCATTAGACTCTCACAGCCTATTATCAAGCAGGGATGCTAAGTTCACCCCTTCCAGTAATACCCTGACTCAGCCCACTTTCAAGCCCTCATCTTTGTCCCGCTGATGTCAACCTCTCTGTCTCCTCCACTCCTGAGGACAGACCAGTACCTCTCATTGTCTCTGCCTTGGAAACACTTCTCCTCAAACAGCACAGAGTTCCCTAAGGAAAAGCTGAGGCAGGCAAGTGGTGATAGCACTTGGGAGAGGACACAATTCTGTGACTTATTGCTGGTTGGAGCCTGAACTACCCCAGAAAGTCCCACTGAGGAACGACTTGGGTGGGTGGTGGGAGCCACAAGGGAGTTCAGACTTTCAGCAAGAATTAGTTCCATGAAGTCTTCATGTCAGTCAACAATGTCAGTTTGGCAGCTCTGAACTATGTGAAGTTCACAGATGAGACTTTTCTGCCCTTATAGCACTGTCTCATTGATTTGCAAAGTGAAACTGTGTCAGTTGCAGTGGAGACTTGGCTCTGCCTGCAGTTAGAAAATGAATAAACAAAAAGCCAGCACAAAGGATTTAAAGCCAAGCTCTCCCTAAACAAATGTTCATAAGTGCTTTGTGGAAACAGGATATTTCAGCAGCCACAGATCCTCTGCAAGCACTGGACAGGGCTTGGGTTATGCCAGCTATATTACAGTGTAAAATGATGTTTTCTTTTGAAGACACACTCCTAGTGTCAGTATCAGAGTCTGTTAGAGCAGCTGTGTGTCAGGCTCCTCCTTACCTCATGGCTACCTGTCCCTGTACAGGACGGATGCTCTGACAGCAGCAGTCCAAACAAACCTATTGTCATCTTGGATCAACAGTACTCTTACCTGCAAAAGTGCTTTTTCTTAACAACTCTGTTTTCTGCTTCTCCTAGCCATCACAGGACTGCTATGAACACACAAATGTTTGGGACAAGCCACCTCCACAGCCCTGATTCTGCCATGGCACCTTCCCCAGAGCATCACCAACACCACGGAGTGTGGAGCTGTTAAGGTGACTGGGATGATGGGCTGTTTCTTCCCAAACCTTCCACAGTCTGGGGCAGTTCTCTCCCCCAGGCCTGCTCACTCCCCTCTGTCTTTCCTTTCTCCTGCTTCTTACTTTATTTCATCCCTAATAAGCCTTCATTCCAAGATCCCAAGTTAAACACTAAAGCAAAACGACAACTACAGAAAAGTCAGGGCAGTAACCAGAGGACAGAGAACTGGCACACTGGTCACTTCTGGGTTTTGCTCAGTGAAGGAACTGGTGCATTTTTCATTGCCCAAAAGGCAATTTCATCTTTCACTAACACATGTGAGATTGCACAGAAATATATATTATTAATCTATTCATTTCAGAGCCAAGTTCTGTCTTTACAATCAGCAGTAGTAGGTTGCTTTCTTTTTGTACAATTACTCCTCAAACAACACCTTTTGGACCTGAATTCCTCTTATCCTTGGGAATGTGGTCAGAGCCCCGATACTGTGTGACATCTATTTCTAACAATCACCATTACAGCTTCACACACAGCTCAATGCTCCTGCACATCCCAGGCTGATCCAGGCATATTTCAAGTGCCTCTGCAGTGGCTGCCTAGATCTTTGCTGATCTGTGCTAAATCTTTCATTTCAGCCTCATGCTGTTGTTCTGTTTCTTTGTCATCAGACTTTGCAGGTGACTCCCTCCCTGAGGAAACTTTGATTTGTTTTGCTATTAAATGTAAAACTTCACTACAGTGATTATTTCCTGCAATGGTGAGATTTTTCTCAGCCTTCCCACTCAGCATGTCAGTGGCTGGTGAGAAAACAAATTACCTTTACAACAATAAATGCACACATTTAATGGAAGCTTCCCATGTCAGCCACATTCCCACTGCCAGGCTCTACAGGTGTTTTTTAACGGGAGCACCTGTGACTCAGAGTGGAGCATTTCAAAGGATGAAGACAATAAGCCTCATTCTTCTGGATTATTTACACACTGACAACTTGCTTATTACCTCCCAAACCACAATAAAAGTGATGTTTCTGCTCTCACCACTCTTTTCAGAAAGGCCTTGAAATTCTAGACAACAAAATGCGCTAGCATGTTCACTCTGTACTGACACCTTCAGTTTGATTTCTAGTTTAATTGATGGGTTGGGTTTTTCTTTCATTTGATACTTGATTTTCACTGACTTTGTTTCTTCTCCCTGTACCTGTTCTTTCCCTTACAGCAGAACTGCTGTAGCCAGTCTGACAACATTATTTACTTCCCTGCCCCCAAAAGCTGGGGGCTTGTGATGCAAGACAGCATAGTGATGAACTGTAACATCAAGAACATTAACTGAACACAGCTTAGTTCAGAAGCAGCTAGAAATTTAAACAATTTTAACAAAGAAACAGCTAGAACAAGCATGTAACAGCATGGACAAGAAAACAAACGCTGGGGTTTATTCACCCACTGGGAAATCAGATATTCACTCTGTGCCCCAGCATTTACAAACCATTCACTAACCTATGCGAGGGAGAAAGAAGTCACGGTTGGTAGGTTTGTGCAGCTGTCTAAAAACTGTTCTTTAAGAATGGCAGAGGTCCCGCTGAAGAGCTCGTACCACTGCGGGAATAAAAGTCATAAGGCTCATTTTACACTATGCATGAAGAAAATGACAACCAGAGCAGGACCGGCAGCCCTAACGCACACCAGCGCCTCCTCCCCTGAGCCCCTTCCAGCCTGTCCCGGGCAGGGACCACCCCAGGGGCAGGCGGGTGGCCCAGCGGGTCGCTTGCCAGCAGGGGTCAGCACCGGCCCGAGGCCCGGGACGGCCGGGGAGGAGCGGGGCTGGGGGATCTCGGCTCCGGGACACGGCCCCGCTCGCCCTGGGCAGAGGTGGTACCCAAGGGGTGATGGGCAGAGGGGCCACAGTGCGCGCTCCGGGGCCCTGGCACATAATTTCCAGCACAAACCTGAGAGCACGTCAGCACTGATTATTTTTCCCCACGAAAGGACACACAGAAATGTACTTATGTTAGACAAGAAAATAAGCAGCTGCCAGTTTGCTGGAAGTGAAAAACATTAACAGTGGCAAGGAAGAGTGTGTTGATTTAATGTATTGGTGCATCCCTCCATCCAGCCTCTGCTGTGCAATGGTACAACTCCTCTGAAGTTCATGGAGTGAGGCAGGGCTCGGGTGAGCCTGGACACAGGCTCCCAGGGCTCTGCTGTAAAGGATGCCCCAGCCCTTTCTCTGCTCATAAATATTTGGCTACACACCTCATGTGTTTGCTGAGCTCAACTCGATGACAACGTAGAAAGCTGACATTTTTTTTTGTTGTTTTGCAATAACGTCTTGCTTGAGCTCTAATCTGAGCTTTGATCTGTTTCAGTAACAGATTCAAACTTTATTTCCCAAATTAAGCTTGTTTGGTATCCAGAAGACAGGCTGGAACCAGGACATTTGGACTGGACTCCTTGTGTAGCTGTTTACTTCACGGGCCCGTTTAGTTTGTCTTCACTGGAGATGTCTGCTGATCTAATGTCCCATAACCTAAAACATTTTTGGTGTATCTGTAAGACAAAACAGAAGTGCTCACAGCAGCACACAGCACTAAGTGGATAGAACAGATATGCTTCAGTAAGGCAAACAACTTTTGTTACAGACTAAATCCAAAATAGTTTGGGATTATGCCAGCCAAGGCACAAGCTGAACTAGATGAATTGTCCCACTGCTGCTCCACCGTGCCCAGACGACATTCTGAAGCTTTTCAGAGACCAGCACTTTCCTGAACTGTGCCAGAGACTGGCGAAAGGTTTGCAAAGGAACTTTTACCTTTGTAATTTAGCAAAAGACCTGTGTGAACTCAAGCACTCCCATGCTCAATTAAAACCAATCCAGTGCATTTACCTCCTGCTAAACTGGTTCTTGACACCAGATCTAAGTGCCTGGCACTGCTTGTTGCAGAGACAACAATGTAACACAAGGTACCTTTATGGTTCATCGGTAATTTGCAAGTGCTCACTAATATAATATAAACATGCAAGATTCAATGTAAAATTCAATTCAGAGTTTTCTTTATTAAAATACCTTTCACATTCCTTATACTAATGCATTTGTACAGACACTCATGGGATGCTAGGAAGAACATTTGTCAACAGAAGAGTGCTATGAAGTCAGTAATTTGTGAAAGGCTTATGATACAAACAACATTTGCACAGGGAACAATAAATTAGAGATATTAGCCAGTAGCTGGAGCTTGAAAATTTAAACATTTGGAGTGAGGATATAAAACCCTTTCGTATTTCTTACTGGTTTTGTGCCTTTGATGCAATGCTTAAAGCAGTAACTATATATGTATGTACAAATCTGTGTCCTCTCTTTCTCTATTTTCTAATTAAAATGAGAATCTTCTTACCTGTGGCCCAGATCTTGGAGTAATCTAATCTGCAGGAAGAAAAGAAGAGCAACTGCAGTGTTCAACACCAGCTGGATAAGGGGCTGGGGACAATAGTTTTTCTGATTCGTCTTGTGTTCTTTTATTAAACTAATGCAACTGGACAAACATGGGCTGCAAAGATTAGATCCAGGTCCAGACTGGATCTGTTTTAGTGGCCTATCATACTACAGAGAAAAAAGATAGGTATAGAGTTCCATACTGGACAAACTGGACACAAGTACGACTTCAGATCTCTCCTAAAACCAAAGGAATAAGGACTATACATAACAAGACTTTCAGGTACAAACTCACTGACCTGGGTGTAGTATATCCACCCACTCAAGACCTATACTTTGCATCCTCCAAAGTAACTGCGATGGGCAATCATTCCTTGAAGAACCATCACACCAAACTAACCAACAAGCATCAGAATTTTTAAAGGGGAAATGGAATTTAGCAAAGGATAAAGAATATTTGTGCCTCTAGTGACAGAAGCACTTGGTAAAGTACTGAATCTCTGACCAGTTATTCAAGTTTTGAGAGAGCCCAGAGCTCGCTCTTCTGTTCAGCCCTCACTGCTCTGTAGCATCCAAGTGAGCTATAAATTACCTGGCTCCAAGACTGGTAGCAGTCTGGCTCCTGCAGCACAGGGAGTTCAGCACAAGCTGCAAGACGAAGTCAAAGTACATCCATGGCTGGCCAAGCTGTGCTGAGCTCTGTTCTGCCACAGCACAGTGTGACTGATAACCAAGTTAGCTAGTTTAAAGCAAGCTTAGATAGTTCTGCACCCTCCTGGCATCACAGTAGTTACCACACTGTAGAGATGTACTTCTTCAGCTCTAGCTTCCCAGTTTATTTCCTCAGAGCAGGATGAATTGGAGGCTAGAGAAGCAAAACTGCATTAGCAGCAGAAATTAACAAGGGGAACTTAGGTCAGTGGTTTCTAGAGCCACTTTCCTATGAGAATTTTTATTCGTAATTCTTTTCCATTAAATGCTTTAGGAACATCTCCATCCTTGCACCTAAGGAAATAAACTCCGACAAGAAGAGCCTGGCAAACTCATAAATAAGTGCTGCAGAGCTTTTGAAACATTCACAACATCCTCCATCTTGATCTTGGCTTGCTTTCTTCTTCCAGCTGATCTTTGAGATGACTGTTCTATGTAGCATCGGGATGCCCTTGTATTCTCTGTTGACAAGACCAAAACAGAAGGAAAAAAACTACATATGTGAGTATAAAAGTCCCCCTGCCCTCTCCTGTCCTTTTTGATCAATACAAAAAGCTTAAATATAGTAACATATTCCCTAGAGCATTGTACAAGGAGCTAATAAATACAGTTCCCTGGGGAGATATTAGTATTATCTTCATCAGATAAAGAAGGAAACAAGACAGTGGGAGATGTAGGTTAACAATTACAGGCTAGACTGCAAAACTGTAAATCACCAACATCTGCAACTGAGCACTTACTGATAAAAGATGGATTCTTACAGGAATTGCTGGTACTCAATGAATCTGAAAGTCAGATCCCTTATTGACTAACAGATGCTCAGCTGCCACAATTAGGCTCCCATCTTCAGTCTCACAAGAATAAACACCTTTCACTAAGAAGCACCTGTGTGTCTCAGCAGTAAGCAATGCAGTTCAACTTTCAGACACTGTGTTCCTACAAAAGTCTGCTCCTTTGAATAAGTTTTCTTCAGTATACAGCAGGGACATTGAAAGGTGGCACTGAGGACCACGAAAGGCAGTTACAGGAGCCCTCTATGCCAGCCAATGGCAAAGGGCAAAGACAGATCCCAAACTTCATTGTCTTTACATTATGTGACAAAAATAATTCTGTCCACTGAGGATTCTTAACTGTCAAGTCTTTCCTGGCACCAGTTGCCAAAGCAGCCAAAGCAAGTCTTCCTCCAACAAATAGCTGCTAAAAGTACATGGTGGCCTCTAACCTAATAGTTTAGTCTGTCAGCACCGAGGCGCCTAAGTCCTTTTGTGGACTTACCCCCAAAGGATTTGCCCCATGAGTCAGAGGCAGGAATTCCTGGTTTATAATTCAGTGTTTATTTCAGAGTATCACCTTGTTTTTCATATCCTGAGTGTCTGAAATCCCCCCACAATTTTAAATGGACACATCCTTCATTTCCTGTCTGAAACCACTGTGCCACATTGCTGTGCGGAGCTAAGCACATGCCAGGTCTCCTTCGGTGCTGGCTGTGTTGTGCTGGCAAGGTGAAGCAATTCCTTTACCAATGAGAGTTTACAAAATACTTATAGGATCACTTGAGTAAGATGAGAAAGTAGCAATAAAAAAAACCAACAGAAAATTCTCTGAATAGATTTAAATTGTACAGGTTTCTGTCTCTGAGGGTACATTCTGAGGTTAAACAAATAGTCAGCTAAAAGAACACATTGTCCTGTCCGAGGCTGCAGGTCCTTATGTACCCCTAGGACAGAATCAAACAAACAAACAAACACATCTAAGAGGTAACAGGGGAGGAGGAGACATGAAGTCAGAATGTACCGCTGAGGTAAATTTGACACAGTACCAATTAGTATTTGGCGAAGTGGCTATCTCATTGTTAAGATATTTCCTTCAATATGTTCTCAGAAACTGGGACCATTAAATAACTTAGAAAGATTGCCAGCTCTGATTTCAGGAAGGAAACCTCCTCCCAGTTCCTCTCTAAGTAATTCATTTCTTTTGCAAATACTTCCTATGGATGGCATTTAAGATACAAATTTCTGAACCAGAGGAGAAAGAAGGAAGCAACCCCCAACCCAAACCTTTAGGTTCATTTCTAAATAACCCACAAAGTCTAAGGCATTCAAGGTTCAAGGTACTCTGGGCTGCAAATCACTCAGAACCTGTACTGAGATGGGGCCTTTAGACAATGCAAATAATCCAAATTTTAACTGACTGTTTTTCTAACACTCCACCTTTCTTGACATAATACAAACACTTTCAATGCCTCTGTGGAACATAACATGTATTGTCAAGACAGTATTTACTAAAGCCCTGAGCTCGATTTTTTAATGGTCTCTCAGTGGAGATGAAGCAAAGTTCCCACATTTCCATGCTGGATTATATTTATTCTGACAGAGACTATGTAGGGGCAAATGCACAAGAGCAGAGCTAGCACTCATTAAAATGATTTGCTTCATCTTTCTTTTCCACAGTGAAGTACTCTTTTGCACGTGACTTCAGGAAGATCAATGCAGAACTGAGTAAGAGTTTATCTGAGAAGTGAAATCCACATTGTTATCTGAATTTAGAGAATGAAAAGGACAGATGGTGGGACTAATGCCAAATCCCCACCATCATTACTGAAACAAAAAGGTTTCATGTCCTCCTGTGTCTGAAAATATGGCTCCTAGCAAAACACTACTCTCTCTGCCATGGTGCCCTTTGTCCCACACTTCTGGAATACCTCTTACTTCCTAAGCAGAGCCCAATTCTACACATTTTTTGCCAGGTCAACACAGCTAGGTAAGGCATCTGGCATTTGGTGTGATTAAGGCACCAGCTGACCAGCCTAGCTCCTGAAGGCCTCATTCCACTCACAAATTAAGAGAGTGGCGTATCAAAAGCAACTTCACCTCTGAGCCAAATACTTTATTTGGCTATAAAGAAGCAGAACAGCTGTGGAGGAAGTTTAAGCCACTTGATCACTTTATAAGGAGCATTTTCCTTTTCACAAGTAGGATCAACAGCTCCTTATTTGGACCAAACTTCTGAGATACATCATAGATTAGCATTGTGTGAAAACCAGCTACAGAAAAAAACACACTTGCAATAAAATAATGATAGTAAGCACCTTAGTAGCTCCCTGCCTCTTCTGTATTCAGTTATGCTGCCTGAAAAGTAACAGTTGAAGTGTGTGTGTGTGTGTGTGTGAAATCTATAAAGAAATTTATCTATCCAGTCAAACTTTTGGTCACAGATCTGGAGAGTTCAGAAGGGATGGTGCTGCTTTTTGTCAAAGGCTTTATTCCAAACAGAAGTGGGAATTTAAGGAGCAGAAGATGGGGATCTCTGGGGTTTTTTTCTGTGTGCACGAAACACTGATTAATTGTTTTTTTAAAGGACAGTTACTATGTTAAGTACCTGAACAGTGTCTGAGGACATGACCGTGAACTGAGTAAGGCTGCTTCTAGTAAAACCCAAGTAAGACATGCAAGTGTTACACAGGTGACTTTTCTTTTGGGGCATTTCTGAAAATGGGATTTGTTTTATGGAGTAACCAGTTTTATTACATTGCTGTTAACAGGAATTTGTACAGACAACTGAAGCAGCCTCATTATACTTCCACGGAGAGATTTTTTTTTTACTCACTTTTGGTCCAAAGAAAAAAAAAAACCAAAAATTGTTATGAAAGTTTAGGGTTTTTTAGTTTTTTATAGTGCCCATCATAAATTATGTGGGGTTTGGAAGAAAACAAAAGACACAAAACCTCCTCCCTGAGCTTACAGCAGCTGTCTGTGATGGCCACTCTTGACCATTTTCCCTTTTGTGTGGGTGAGGGACGAACTTTCTTCTGCAGGACTCTCTAAGGAGTGCCTGGTGTAACCCAGAGGAGGGTTCAGCTCCACTTATTTTTAGAAAATTGAGAGCAAAGAATAAAAACAAATCTTTAAACTGAGAGAGACAATGATACTATAAACCCCATTGGCCTGTTAATATATGTCTGTTTATTGTAACACAATCTGTGACCTTCAGTGCACCGCCAGTGTCTGTAAATAATACAATAGGCTGCTTTTTTATCCCATGGGGATGTGAGTGCTGATGGAGCCTTTCGAAACTCCAGTGCATGCCATAAGCTGACGTAGACTGTGCTATTGTGAATCTTATTTATGAGTCTCTCTTTTTAAGTACAAGTTCCATAGTCACAAAGTGGATGGCAGAAAAAAACATCCAGGCTGCACGGTTTAAGGTTGGATTTGATAGCTTATCTAACACTCACAAAAGTACTCTCAGTTCCTTACCTCTCAGATCTCTTCAGAGCAGAGTAACAGCTCATTCAAGATATTTATTCTTCTTCTTAAAAAAAAAATCCATATTTTTTTCACTGGCTTCTTAGCCCTACAAAGCTGTTTGCCACCTAGAGAATCTCCACTAAACTCCTGTTTATCTGAGATGATATATGACAGGTACTATTCTCACCTCTTAGAGGTGAGAGCACAATCACTGTGATTGTGATCATAACTCTGTACTCTGAGGTAAAAATCTGCTTGCCTTTAAAATTTCTGACAAGGTCTCAGTTTTCACCAGCAGCCCTTAGAGTCATCCCGTGTGCTGTACCAGTGGATGAAAATGAGCACAGAAGGAGACATTCACAGACTGTGAATAGAAGCAATTTCTGCCAGCTCAGGTGATCAGCCATTCCTCCTTAGTTTTTCATTCACATCTTAGGAAGGGCCTCACTTCCCCAGATATTCCATGTTCAGAAAGAATGCGTGTTCATGTAAGTAGGAGATTCACTGGCACTAAACACAGATGGGACTGGAACAACAGCTCTGTCCCCAGTGATACATTAACCAGCTGAGTAGGTTTTCATATGCAAAGCTTGAGTGCCTTAGGTCCATGGGGAACCTGAAGCAAGCAGCGACCATCCCCAACCTTGTGCTGTTCTGTCAGCATGAATATTCGTGGCACATATCCAAAGCTGTGCAGATGTTCAACCCAAATTCTTAGAAGACCATTATTTGTCACTACCTCCTGTACCTGCACTACCAAGTATCAGTAAGTTCCATGGACTTTCAAAGCTGACTATTCTATAAACACAGTACTGAAAGCCTGATTAGTAAGAATGCACATGAAGGGATGGCTCAGTAGCCACCCATTAAAGGGTGTGAACAACAAATAGACAATTAAAACATAGCAACCTACGAACACCATCTCACTAGATACACAGTAATCTCAACCCAGGTTCCGTATCTTTAACTGTTTGCATAAAACATATACTTACAGAATGCCTGTTTTCCATAGAATCTGCAAAATAAAACACAATGTATAAGTTAAGAAGTGGCACATCACAGAGGGACTGGTTCTGTGCTACAGAAAACACAACCTTATGTTTAATCTATTCTTTTTTTGTTCACCTTGCAATGATGTAAAACTGGTACATACAGCTAAGGTTCAAACTCTGGTGGTAAGAAGTATCCAAGCATTAGCTTAGTTCAAGTACATGGGTGGGACCAGACATTTCAAAGACCATGTTAAATGGTAACATGTTTGACAGCTTTCCTGATTATGGTTTACAGCAGAAGTCTCTACTGAGAGCATAAGGTGTTACTGGACAAAAAAGTCTTCCTTTTAGAGGCAAGTTCTCATGAGTATTATACTTCCTCTTCCAATTCCTTGCCAGGAAAATAACGAACTGCAGAAATCCGGTGTAGGATACAATTTTCAGAGCCAAATTAGATCCTGCAAAGACACCTGAAATTTTATTAATAAAAAGATGCTTTTTCTCAATGAAAGCCTGAGAGACAGCAGACTCTTTTCATTTGGGATCAGTGAACAGCAAGCAGTCTCTTTCCATTTAGGATCAGTGAACTTTGAGATCAGATCTTTGGCTTTTTTAGCTGTTCACAAGTTGCACAGAATGCCTTCAAATACTAAAACACATCTATTTCTTTGCTCTCTGAGAATAAGGCAATCTAGAGACATGAAGAAAGACCTTCCAAAAGAAACTCCCTTGCCAGCCAGCAGAACTAATGAGGAAAAGGAATACAAGTGAAAAATGTCACAGATAACGATGCTGAAGTGTCTTTTTCTCTTTCTTGTATGATTGTGTCCATGTATATTTGTGGTGCAGTTCAGCTCCTACAGTTCCTACCACCCGTATTTTTATTCCATGAAGACTGTGATCCTGCTTCACTGAAAGCAGCACCATAAACACAGTTATGTGTTCTCCATGAACACAATCAGGCTGCAGTTTCTAAAACACAGGGAGACCACGTAAATGTCACTGGCATTGTACTCCAGGAGATTTCTCCAAGACAGTTCTACCCAGAACTTCTAGCCTAAGAAAAGGATTAAAACCTGAGGTGGCTCCAGCACCTTGCCCTAGTGCATAAACTTCATTTCAGGATAAAGTTAATCTCAGTGTTTGGCTGACCTCTATATGCTTAGCCAGTCTGAGATGAAACAAAAGTCACAAGGGAAACACGTGAAAGCTTTCTGTGTCCTGAAAGCTGACAGAAGGGAACAAAAATCTTGCTAACCAAGTGCTACATCAAAGCCCTGACTTTAAGCAGACAAAGCTCCACGAGGTTTATGAAGTGAGGTATTAACGAGCTGCAGTTTAGTCCTGTCACAATGTATTGTCCTGACAGGAAGGAGGAAATGAGAAATTTTGTATAAATTCCCAACTTCAAACAACGGGATGTTTGCTACCCTGAAGGTACTAGGTCACAATAACAGATATCCCACCTCCTTGTTATCTGTCACCTAGATTCAAAATAGTGAGGCTTTCTAGCTAAGAATCACATCTCTGCCAGGAGAATGTCATAATCTGTGTCCTTTGAAAGTGCTGCTGGCAGGCTAGATGGTTTCTAAAAGGCACCAAGTCAGGTAAGGCACCGTAGAGCCTCTACCGACAGCACAGTGACACGGTGCTTTTCCTGATTCTTTGCTACATCAATCCTTCATCAATCTTTTCACAACCTTTTTATTTCACTCCTGTTAAAAAAGAGGTTTTTACTTGAAACACACTGATTTTACTGTGATGAGAGAGAACAGCGAGATTTGCAAACGACAACTGACTTGCCCTTACTGACAAAAAAAAAAGAGAAATGAGGTATGTTGGATTCTAGTCATACACAGAAAGATTAGTCAAGCTTCCATAGCAGGGCAAAGCAGCAGCTGCATATTTCATGAAATGAATCAGAGCTGAAGGTTTGATGCTGTTGATTTCTAAAAGATTCCCAAGTCTAATAGAGGTAGATGTTTTTATGGATTCCTGATGGATTTGAACTCTTGCTGTTGCTTTTTGTTGATGGAGTTTTAGACTCAAATAACATATTTTTAAAAAGGAGTTTAAGACACTGTCATTCCCACCTGGTCTCTGCTCTCTCGTTGCTAGAGGTTATGAAGAAGGCAATCTACGCCTCAACAGCTGCAGTTCCTAATCCATCTCAAACCCATCTCCAGCACTGGTGAAAGCTAAGATGCTAGATTATCAACTGAAGATGCTGAATAGCAGACACATACCACCTTCTGCCAAGCCTTTATTGGAGCAGTAGCTTCTAACAGAGAATCTTGGCAGACGGCTTGGGAACAGATCTTACACAGAGGCACACGTGCAATTCAGCTTTGCATTTTAGGTTCAAGCAAGGTCAGAAACTCCCTGCATATTTGTGCCTTACTGAAACCATCTGGCTTTGACTAATTTTTGGCTGCAGCTATTTTAAGCTTTTGGCTCTGGAACTGGTGTCTCATGGGTCCACGCTTTCGTCTGGAATATGTCTTGAAACCTAAAGAACTAGTTTTTATTTTGGAGAAAGGGAAGGTTATTTGCATGCTTTTGGACTGCATACTAGTAGCATATGCTCAGAATGCCTCAGCTTTAAATAACATAATAAGCCCCCAGACCCTGAGACTTTTCTCTACACTGGAAAAGGCTTTGGGTGGGAAATTCTGACCGAGTACAGAGGTGTTAAGCCTGAGGCTCTGTAGCAGGAAAGTATTTTAGCAGATTTCCTGATTGCTAGAACTGATTTCTAATAGTTTGTTCCAAACTACTGAATGCAATGGGGATTTCTCATGCCTCTTTCCACTGGGATATATTTATTTTTCCATAGTACATTGTTGGTTGCAATAGGATTCTTAGAATTTCCTGTCTCACCACCACAGTTGCTTCCAAGTGACCAACTCATTTTTCCAGACTTAGCAGCAAAAAAGGCTGGCTCTGTGTTTTGTTCACTAGATTTGCATTTTCCTAACAAGAAATTAGGAATAGACATCTTGCCATAGGCCACAATGGGTTCAATTCAGGATGCATGAAGGTCAGTGCAAAGCTTATCAGTGCTTTCTGTGAGCTTTGGATCTGATACAGAGCAAAAGGCAGAGTTCTCTAAGGATCAATAATGTACTAATTTGCTGTGTTCCACAAGATGTGCCCTGTAAAAGCGTAAGAAAATGGGTTAACTGCAGCTGGCTCTAACCTTCTCAGCAATGTGAACACAACTGTGCAATCCCAAGAACTAGGACCAATGTTGAGAGAAAGGTTGGAAACCACAATAAAGAACCAGTATGGAGATGCCTGGACTTCGTTCCCCTACTGCCTCTTGGGAGGATTAAAGGTGTGATGGAAGTGAATCAGGCACCTAAGAAAGCCTCCATCCATCCATTTTGAACTGAGTCTGACACATGCTGACCTCTTCCTCAGGAAGGGCATCTGCTGCCAGCCTTGCTTGTTGAGACTCCAGCACAGGCAAAGTTGGCAGCAAGGCCAGTTATATCTGTTGATTTAGACAATTGCCTGTTTTGTTTAAATATTCAACTGTCTCAGTTCTTTCTGAACAAAAAGCAACAGCTCTGGAACTGGACTGGATATTTCTGACCTCAAATATACTTTCAGGTTTTTGTAGATCAATGAGAAAATGCAGTATTTAAAGGAAATTAGTTAATCCTAATAGATGTGAAGAACTCTCAAAGATGTTACTGACCTGACTGGTATTGTGACCACTCCTCAAATTGCCATTTGGGTGTAAGGTTTGATTTAAAGCTGAGGCTTGAAGCTGTAGGGATTTTACATAAAATACTAAAGTAGAAGCCTACTGCTCTAGAAAAGGCCTTAAATCAATATCGGGGTGAACTTCCTGAACACTAAATGTCCTTCCTCTGAATAAAACTGACTTGTCAATAACAATGCAAGGACAGCTTCATCTCTTCGAGTTGCTTCCTTAGACAATGCTCATGATCAGCATCCTCCTGAAGGCTCTCATTGTGTCAGGGGAAGCCTGGTGTCCAACTGACAGGACTGACATTATCTAGAGTACTATTGTTTGATTTTCAATCAAAATACACCTGACTAGACTTGAGCTTCACAAATGACCTGCTTTTTCTACTGTTAATGGGTTTTAAATGATTTTTAAATGTGCATTTGGCAGTTTGTTTCTATCTAACGTAACACCTCTTTAGGCTTGATACTCAGAATTAAGGAAAGCAGCACAGCAGATGGGATGGAAGCCCTACCACAGTGTGACAGAGACACTAAAGGGATAGGAACAGGAGATAACATAGCCAAAACCAGGAAAATAAAAATAAAAGGAACAATGGCAGATGCTCAGCACACTGCCAGAGGCCTGGGGCTCAGGAAAGGTCAGAGCACTATCTGCACTATGGATTCGTGATTTGGGATAAGGACAAGCAATAGCTGTAGAACTCCAAATGCAAGAGAAGATGGTTACTTGATGTGGCATCTTTACTGAGTACAGGAGTGAGAGCCATCAAAAAAATGAAGAGGACAAATATTTTAGCTCAGTCAAAGAATTGTATCAGACATAACAACTACTGACAGCTCTTCATTTTCTGCTGTAGCAGACATGATTCCTGGAATGCACAGATTACACCTTAAAAAGACAAAATTGCTTATGAAGAGCTCAATTTTAATTAAATAAACCCAAACCACAATAGTTACCTACAAACAAACAAACAATAATAAAATGTTACATAGGTCTTAACGTTAAACCTGTCAAACTATGTAGTTGACACCAGTTCCCAAATGAATATGATTTCGCCAGAAGACACATTTGTCTGAACCATTAAGTTCCTGAAGTAGATGGTGCTCTTGGGCATTGGCTCAAAAATCTCAAAGAATATTCGGATGTAGTGAAGATCATAATGTTAAACCAACTTCTGCACCCACTGGTAACATCCACCACCTTGCACAATTGGCCTCTAATATATTATTAGTATATATTAAAGTACTTAAGATGATAGATCTGTTTCCTAGGGATTCCCCACTGCATGTATCCTTTGCTACCTTGCAACCACACAGCCTATCAAAAATCAAAGTGAATGTTCCATTTAAACAGACGGTAATGCAACTGCACTGCTATGTGATGCACTGCTTATCTGTTTGAAACACTTTTCCTGTCTATCAGTCAGGAAAAAGAGACGTGATTAAAACAATAAACTATGTTTCCAAGAATAACTGAAACTGTAGAATGACATGCATAAAAGGGCAGGTGGACTGCAAGATTAAGAGGCTTTGGCGTATCATCTGGCTAATTCAGCTCAGTCTTTCAATCATATCTCGTTTTCTTGCACTTTCCACTTTACGGCAAGTAAAGTCTTATGAGTGCTTTGAATTACATCTCTGCTGTACCAGCCTTGTGTTTACACAGCTCACAAAATATCCTTCTAGTACCTAGCACTTTCTGTCAAAGATAGGAATGGTGAAAAGTGTGATAATCAGCTTCACACCATGGCAGAAAGCAAGCGAGAGGTTGTACAGTCAGCTTCTGCAACTTGTGATGGGTCCAAAACTTTTCAGAACATCAGTGGCCTTTGGGTACAGCCCTAAAATTAGCTGGTTTTCTTTTTTTCTCATGATGCTGCCAGGTGATCCCACATAGAAGTGTCTGGCCCTTTACTGTAAAGGTTATTCTGCTTTTCACTGCAAGGCTGTGAAAACTGAGTACAACGTATAGGCTCCAAGCCAGGAGGATTCTGAAATTCTGTTCCCAGTGTTGTCACACTCTAAACACATTGCCTTAAACAAATGACCTAATCTCTCTGTTTATTCAGCTGTAAAATGGAGATTAAAATTGCTTTATAAGTCCTCAAAGGGGAAAATTATAGTAATGGTTTTTTAAAGTACTTGGAGACCTTCACATGAAAGATTCCCTAGAAACAGAATATTGTGTCAGAGCAGGTGGGAAACCTCTTGTAAAATAGGAAAATAGCAAATTAAAAATCAATGACAAAGAATGTAAAATGGCACAAAACAAACCTAGTTGGTAACATGGATGGGGACAAAACCTGAACAGTTTGCAACCCTAATATTTACAAATCTGGACTTCCTAGCACAAAGACAGGAAAGGAAATCCTTTCTGGTTTCGTCACTGACAAACGATGAAGAAATGCTTTTAACCTACTGTCCCTGAACTCCTTACTGGGAGAACATTTACAGGCAGTAATTGCCAGCAAGCTGCTAGTGCCCACATGCAAAAGTCTGTGTTACAGGAGGTGTAAGGGTAGAGTGGCTGGCACATACCATCTGAGATTATTTAAGCAAATAACCCATCCTACTGAGAGTTTATTTTTGGAGGTCTCACAGACATTTGCTGTGGTTATATCCAAAACCAGTGTAATATCTTATCATGTATAACAAATATGTTCAACTAAGTGTAAAAGTGTTGTTCATGGCCAGTTTGAGACAATACAACACAGCATCTTAATCCCTAGCATGGCATGTTGAGCACCAGTCTCAAATCCAGATATATGGCCCAACTAATTAGCAGGTCCAATACAAACGGACTGGTGAAGTAGTTGTTACAAATACCAATCTCACTGCATTCAGTATCATTGGTTTATGAGAAACCATGAAGATGTTACACAGTTTATCGACCTATGGCTTTGTAGCTGCATTGGACTTGGATCTCTTTTTATGACATTTATCTTCTAAACTAATCACTCACAAATTCATTCTTAATCTCTATACAAATGCTTCCTTTATGTGTTTAATTTTTCACTAGCTTACTTACCATTATTAGCTTTTCTGATTTCACTATAAACTGTTTCAGTCCCCTTCAGTACAGGAGCTGGAAAATGTATTGGCATAGAATCAATTTCTTTTCTTTTTGTTTTTGTTTGCCTTATGAAAAGCTCCTTAAACAAACAGAACACACTGTTTTACTTTCAGAGGAAGCAGTTACATAAGCAGCAACGAACCTATGATCTGTATGAAAGAGCACCCCCTCCCCCAAATCCAGACTGTAAGGTTCCAAGAGGGAGATGTCTCCCCTCTCTATATAAAGGACAATGAAAATAGGCTTCTCTTTCTAAACTTTAATATTCTAATAATAGTCTCAACTTCAATTGATACTGCTTTAGTTTTACAGAGACACCTACCAGTAGAAAAGAGTTTCTTTGGGTCAATTTGAAAGAGCTTCTTGTAAGGTTTTAGGGATGCTAGACCTGAGATCTATCATTTTGAAGACCACCTACACCCTCTTTTGATAACCAGTCTGATGAGATCTTATGGGCATAAAAATAACACATTTTGCTGGTCTCTATGAAATATCTCAGAAGAATATTTGCAGATTTCACACTGCACAGTTTCTGTTTAGGTGCTGTCTGGGAAAGGCCTCCTCTCAGTTCCTCAGAGTGGTAGACTCTTCTATTACTGATCAGGTGGACATAGCAGGAGTGAAGATTGAAAGGGCTTGTGGAAAGATAGAAAGTAAGAAGAAAAAGCAGACAAGATTTGTGCCTCCAGGGACACAGCTGGGATACAACTGCAATGTTAGTCTTGCACACATACTTTTTAGACCCTTAGGTTTACAAATAAGCCCTTGCAAACTTCTGTCCTTGTATGAGATGGAAAGCACAAAGCTCCTCCTTTTTTTGCTGAAAACCTATCCATGGTGCTTTTGATGCTGAACTCTAGGCCTTACCCAGGCAGAGAAGGGGCAGAGCCTTGTCTAAAGGCCTGTAAATAGAAATAACTCAGTTTCTCTATAGTGACTGTAAACACAGCTCTGGCTAGCAAGAGATTAGAACAATTTCCTTGATTTCTTGCAAGGCTGTAGGTTAAGAATCTCTGGGCAACCACAGTAAAGCAAAGTGCTCCAGAATGCTGTGCATTTGAAACCACTTTCTTCATGTGGTGTAAGAGCCTATGCAGGCTGAGTCTAAGCACTTGCTGTTCAAGGATCTCAACTCAGTTTAGAACATTTATTTCAGTTAAACTGAGTCTCTTAGAAAACTCACAATTTATCAATATCACTTCCAATTTCTGTGGATCTTCAATAAACTAAAAAGTCAGATTTTCCTAGTTAACAGTTAAAAAAAAAAAAGCTTGTTCTCTCTGTGAATGAAATTGTAAAGAAAATTCCCATTTCTGGATGCAGAGTCCTGTACTTCAGTTATAAAACATACATTAACAGAATTCAGACATATTGATCTACAGCCAGAAGCAGGACCATTACTGTTCTGCATCGCTCTGAAGTGTCTCTGGCACCACATTCCAATTTCCTAAAGCTAATTTTGTCTTCAAAAATTCTGCTAAGCACCTTTTAAACACTGGAAGCTAACACACCAGAACTGAGTTGTAAAACTGGTATTAATTTCAACGACAGCAGGAGTTACACTTCACCCAGTGCCTAATCACAGCTTTCAAATGCCATTTTGGCATGAACTTTCTTTGCAAAATAGCCTGGAGATCTTGAAGCACGTTTCATATGCTATGGGCTGTTGCTTAAACGATCAATTCCATTTCCACTGAAGTAAGAAATAATCTCAGAGTTTTAATGAGAGGTAGCTCATTTCGTTTTTGTTTTTTTTTTTTTTTTTTTATGAGATTACAGTCTTAAATCTGTTGACTCACTGGAAAGTTTTGATGGGAGGCATTTCCTTAGCTTGCTCTTTTTTTTCAGACCCATTTCATTAAATTGTGATATAATGCCACTGCCCATGTTATTTTATTTGTTAATCTTCCAAAAGTTGTTTCAGCACTGAGAAAAAAAACATGCAGGAGAAATTACTTGGATGATTTGACATTTTGTTCCCACTAACTTTGCAAGGGTGCCACCCTGCAGATAACCAACCAGCTATAAAAGTAAAAGAAGGAGCATGTTCTTACTCAGCCATGATTAGTGGTTTCTCCCTTCCCCCTTTAGGGATATTTCCTGAACTTACTTTAGCACTGGCCTTTGTTTTTGCTCAGATTAACAATAAGGAGTCTGAATCACTTTGCCACCTTTTTGCACAGCTAAGCTTTAGAAAAGAGAAGCACTATATATTTGTCAAGCATATAATCTCCCCAAGTGTTCCATTTAATCATTCTCTAGAACTGACACTTCTTTAAATATCCAGTTAACATTCCACCATGACTATTCCACATCAGAGCTGGACTCTGTGTAGCCCCAGCTCTACTTCCTATTTCAGGTAAAAAATCCATCTCATCCTGTTCTCATTGTGATTGGCAGTGCAGAGCTGAAAAAATACTCATCTTGTAACTCGGTTTCATACAGCTCCTTTCATTTAAGCAGCATCTTTACTATGCTCTGGCAGATTAACACATTAAATACTTGCAGTGCAGTTGCCATTTACATAACCAAAGCATGCATTTGCTAAGCATTCACTGGAGTGAATAGGTTAGGGAGCTATTCTATCTCAAATACTTCAAGCACAGTTCAGCTTTACAGAATCAATTAACTCTCTGTACATGGGTCTGGAACATGAGGCAGCATTCAGTTCAAATAATCTGATTTCATTTACACATTATCTATAAAACCTTGCCTTGCAGTTTGATGGGGTTCAGAATCCATCTTATCAGCCAGTCTGGTATGCTGGGATAGTGTTATGTATCAGGCATGGGATGAAAATGCTGTTTTTAGAGGTGCTGATTTTGCATTTAATAGGGCTTTTAATTTAAATAATCATGCACCAGCATATCTTTACCATTCTACACATTTTATTGTGTAGTGCACACTCAGAAACAGCTGGAACAATTAAATAGTAGTTCCATTCTGAAAAGAAAGAAGAACTATGGTATCTTAGTACAGAATTTATCAGAGGTGGATAAATAGCATGCTTTAGAACACAGGGAAAATTGTGATTAATTATACCAGCCAGTGAAAACAGAGAAAGAACAGAAGGACAGGCTGCTCAGGAGAGGTTTGCTGCAGAGCTTGAAGAGTAAGCAATTTTCCCAACTAATTTACTAATTAAACAATTACATCTTTGGTCTCTGAAATAAGTGAGTGGCCCTTCCTACCAAGAAAAAAGCAACTTTATCAATTTCTTGCTCAGTCTGCTTCTCACTCAGCTAAAGCAAAGAAGCTAGAGCATGGCACAAACACCTCACAGGTATTTTTCACTCAGCTATTTGAAACTTTTTGTGAGTTTCTGAAAGACTGACAGCTTTCAGCAGAAGGGTGTAATGATATCGCAGGCCTCTAGATGCCACAGAATGATTGAAATGTTCTTTTGGGTGTTGAGAATAAATTTCAGTGGACATTACTCCTTCAAGCTTGCAGAAACATGTAGCTTAGACTCATGCTATGATTACTGTAACAACAGAACTGCAGGTAAGAGGCCAAGTTGTCTGGGCATCAATATTCCCTTTTCTCTTTTAATGTAGTAGAAAATCCAGGCCTCTCCAGACTGAGACACTAAAATCTGTGCTGGCCTCTCTTCCTTCTCTCACACAGGTGAATGACAGCTTTGACCCTTCAACCAGTCCCTTTATAAAGGAGGAAATTCCACTGCTTCTGGTTGTCTCCATTCTCCTACCCTGTGGCTAACCTCAAGTGGCTCTCAGTGAACCTGGACTCTATAACATGAAGATTTACAGCAGGTTGCCTTCTGCTTAGAGCCACAGCTCTGTTTGGGAGCCCTGCTCTGCACAGAACTCATGTGGGTGGGAAGGGCAAGTGCACAAGAGGACCTCAGGGGAAAGAGGGCTACAACAAACAACAGGATGGTTGCCACAGCAATATCTAGATTAAAGAGTGCTACTGGCATGAAACTGTCATGTACACAAACCTCAGCCTGCATTTACATTCACCGATGCCAATATCAGAGCAGTATCAGGGACATCATGCAACATGCCCAGAGCTGCTCCCAAAACATAACCATAGAGGCCAGACAGTTTATTACCTCTGTGAGGATCGAGCGTTGATACTTCAACTTCAGTGTACTCCACCTCAGCACTCTCAAGGTCAGGTCCTGCCCCAAAAATACCAAGAAGATGTTTCTTTGGAGGACTGCATGCTTCATTTGAACTGTGGGCCTGATCCTGTTGCCACTGAAATTAATGGACAAGTCCTCGTTGACTTTGATAGGTGCAGGATCAGGCCCTATTTATGGCAGGTGTGAGCTACTCTGCAAGGCCAACCAACTCCTAGGGGTCACCCCAATCTGAAAGGCAGCAGACAAACTCAGGCCAGGTTTCTGAAACTGTGGGATGTGCAAATTGTGCCTAAGAGTCTTCCTTTCAATTTAACCCCTTCAAAAGTGGCACCACACAATTGGAGCAAAGAATTTTCTGAGGTTGTCTCATATTCGTGCTCCAACTCCCCTCTTTTCCATTTCTCTCCCTACTATTACATTTTCCTCCCTTTCTATAGCTGCTATGGCAGCTATAGACACTTCCCATTCTCTACTTTCCTCACATTTAAAGCCTCTAGGTCTTCCATGGCTTCTCTCATCAACTCTCATACTCTCAATTTCTGCTTTGACAGCCAGTGGGCAATTTCCACACTTTTACATAGCACTTCAAGCTCTCCATAGAATATCCACAACAGCAACTCATCTTTCTTCTCAAAATGCTTCTCTGATACAGTGACAACAGAAAGCCAACAATGATTAGACACCTAATTTATTAAGCCTGCTGGCTGACAAGTACTGGCTACCTGGATACAACTGACACAAGAAACAGCTGTTGCTTTCTACTCTCTTTTCCCTAGGGTGGAGATGGTTTTCATTAGATTCTTGTAAAAGTTGGAAGGGACCACAACAGTCATCCAGATTGGAATCTTGCAGAACTACTTGTGGATTTTTCAGAACAGAAATTAGAGAAAGATCTAATGATCAGAACAGTAATGTTTTACAGCAGCTCTTCAGAGAAGAGAAAAAAAAATCAAAGCTGAACAAACCAAAACCAGTGTTTAAGGTGGTCTGTTAGTTAATATAGTTTAAATGACAGGCTTCCTACAACAGCAGTGATTCTGAGTGATCAATATAGCCTTATGTTTTTATGTTTCTGCTGTCTGGATGTTTGTTTTGCATCAGAACGTCTCTCTAGTTCTAATTTGAGTTTTTCAGGCCACAATGGAATAACTTCCATGCACCTACTATAAGCTCCTTCCTTTTGCTTTCTGAAGTAAAAGCTATTGCCATGCAAATGCAGAATAGGGACTGTTATTTTTAGAGGTATATGAATAATAGGCTTGTTTTTTACATTTGGTAGGGAGATCTGCAGTAGCCTAGTTAGTTTCAATGAAGCTGCCCATTTCAGCCCATTTTACTTTTCTGACACACATGCAGATCATCACAACTAACTACACTTCATAATGCAGTTGGTAAATAGGTCCTATCGTTGTCATTTTCAACATAAGGAAGAACTAAGCTCAAAGGAGAGAGTCTTCCCCACTATCAAAGAGAAAAAGGTAAGGACTGAACCTATCAAATCCTAATTGCTACCATCAGAAAACATTACAACTTTCAATCATAAAGCAATTTAAAAATAACTGTTGTTTACGTATCAAATTACCTTTACTCTCATCTGTTGATTTCATGTGGTTTTCATTGTCTTCAATGTAACTTGATCCTAAAATATTACAAAAAAAGTTGAGCTGATTAAATACTTGTTATGGCCAAAGGAGTTACATAGCTGCAACTCCTATTGTCATTATGTTTATTTACATATGAGAAATTCTACTTTCAGAGTCACACCTGAGATTCATATAACACAGGTGGGGAGAATGTGGCTTTTTAAATGATCAGACAAAAAACACCCAAGGAGTAAGTAATGACAGCAAGTGCTCTAAGCAACATGCCAGCTATCTCTGTAAAGTGCACTGAGATCCTGGAATGAAACATGCCCAGTCGTAACAAGTAAACATCATTCTGCTGTGGCTGCATCGTGGACCGTGTGCTACAACTCAGCTTTCCTCTCTGAAATAGTTTTCCTGTAGCTGTGTCAAAGCTGTCTAAAACATAAATTACTTCTCTTTCACCGTGATTTCTCATTTCTTAATATTGTTACAAGTGTCTGAACAGACCTATGAAACAACCTTTGCATCAGATGTGCTCATAAAAAACTGTACAAAGAGAAAATGATAGAAGATACTTGGGAGAACATTCCTGGCATTCCTCTGAGTTCCCAAAACACTGGGCTCCAGCCAAACAACCATCATATAAGTCCAAAACTTTGAATGATTAATTAAACCAATTCACACCAAAATATCTTACCTGAATAGTAGTCTCCATCATTGTGCTGTCTTGACAGTTTGTCGGTTGTCAGATTTGGAGCCAAGGGAGGACTGAAAGGGAAACCAATAACAGTTGATGCAATTAGCCAAAACCAGTCAATAAAAGCAACAAGATGATGATATGTAAAGATCAATCATTGCCTATACTTGCTACAACACATTTTTAACTATTGAAGCAAATGAAAACTTAAGAATAAGCTTTAAGGTCAAAAGTGTTCCCTCTTGCATTACACTTCTTTAAGACCTCTGTGTTTTTAATTATCTAAGTGCATTCTAATGCAGGCTTGATGTTCTTCTGTTGCTCTTAGCTGGTAGTCTTTTTCTATTTTTAGAGTATTTCCTCATCCTATTGTCGTATCTGCAGGTGGTACACAAAGCAAAACCCTCTATTGTCTGCAGGTGCGTACCATAATGAACCTATATTCACAGAGTGGAAAGCCTCCAGCTCTTTAAACAGAAATATTTCAGCACTATCAGAAAGCAAGCTGTCTTACCCAGACATCTCCATGGATGGTCCTTTAGCTTGACAGAGAAAAAGAAAAGCATCTATGAATAGACTGTACAAGTTAAAAAGAAATAAGTACAAATCAAAAGAAAAATGCAGTGGTTTTCTGCCCATGTCAGAGTCATTTCTCTTGGCTATCACAAAATTAACTAGTGTCTTATATCCTGTTTATCACCCAAGTCTCTTAAATAGAGAATCTAAGATGATATACCCCAGCCTTCAGCCTGCCTAGTTTAAGCAGTCTGGGACATACAGACACTCCAAATTTTCCCCAAATATTTTACAATATGCTGCATATCACAAGATAGACCAGATTTACTTATTTTCTGAAAGAACAAGATCTGAAAGAATACCTTAATGATAAAAGGCAAATCTCAAGTGAAATTGTATTATAGTGGGAGGAGAAAAAAATACTAGCCCCACAACCTAATAATCTTAGATTTGTTTGATCAGAAGTACTTCATTTACACCTGAGTTGGGACCCCAACCCAAATGTCCATAGCTCTTTAAGGGATCAAAAAGCTCCTCAGGCACTGTTTCACTCCACATTGCATGGGACTGAATTCCAGACCTAGGACTCCATCAGAACAGTGCTATTCTGGACTATCTCAAAGAACCTTTGCTTCACTAGTGCTTTCCCAGCACCATTAGCTAGATATCCCTATTCTGTCTAATGTACTTGGAAAGCTTCAGCACATTTGCAGTTTAATTTGAGTCATCCGGCATTTTAAAGCACATTTTTAGGGTTTTCTAAACTGTATTTAGTCACCTCCTAAAGCTTCATCCCCCCAAGCATTTGCTCCCAATAGAAATGCAAATTTAACTGTATTGCATTAGTCGACAAACAAACAGGGAACCATTCATTACCTTTTTTCTTCTTAAACAAAAACCACCACAAAGCCAGAGCTACAGCTCCTGCGATGGGCATGAGCACAAATGCAGCAATGACTCCTTTCTGCCAAGTCGCTAAGATGACTGGAAATAAGACAGACACGTGTAAGAGAGTATGTACAGTGACAGGTCATTGTTATCAACTTTTGCACTTCCTGATCTTTCATTTTACTACAAATTGGACTTCTTCCACTCCAGGGAAGAACTTTAGGAGAACGGCATGTGAAGTTCACTAACAAGCCCCTCCTTTGTGACTGAAAATTCAGTACAATGAGATGCTTTTAGCCTGCACCTGGCTCCTTTGGCTTTTGAGCATCCCTTAAACTTTTTCTACATAAGTCAGGCAATCTCTGTTCATAAATGGATCTGCCTGTCCAACTTCTGACAATGGTGGAACAAAAACAAGTAAGGGAGTGATATTTAGTAGCATCCCGAATAACATGGCCTCACCTGTCATAATGCCATAGCGTGCAGTTTATGATAACAGTTCGCTTACCGTTGATGGTTATTGGGCGGCTTTTCACATCCACGTTAGCTCGATTAGAAGCCACACAGTAATATGTCCCCGTGTCCTGCCTGCTCATCCCTTCCTTACGCCACACAACCCTGTCTGCACTTTCATTGTTTGCAAAGATAAGGTCTTCCTGATTGGCTTTTCTATAAAGCCTGAAGTGGATTGGCCAAGATCCTTCATTCACAGAGCAGAGAAAAGCAACCTCACTGCCATCTTCCACTTCTCCATTCGGAATACTGCCCAAGCTGGCATTCCTGACTGGTACTGCAGAGGAAAGCACAAAGAAAATGAATATTAGCACTATTGGAAATAACTTTGGTGATAAAATATGGTATTGTAGAAATGCTTGAGTTAATGCTTAGCTAAACAGAGACTGAATGCACAGTATCAATCTGTCTGAACAGTCTCTGCCAGACAGCATCCTTTAGTAAATGAATATTTTTATGCACTCCGAAATAGAGAGGGCACTATAAAGAAACAAAGCAGACACAGAAGAAAACTATATCCATTTCACAGAAGTCAGACTCTTTTCTCAGACTCCTTTGGATGCCTCTCAGGCTCCAAATTATTTAATTTTCAGAAATAATCCACTCAGCAGTTTGATACTGTAAATAACTACAGTTCCATTTCTGTAGCTTTGCTTTCATGGTTATGTACAGTCATGCTACTTTATGCAAACTGTATTGTATCTTTCTTGTAATATCTAATATCCATCAGTGAATATCAGCAGACAGTGGATCAGGTTCTTCAAATGTATAACCTAGTCCCAGATTCTGCATAACTACAGCTTACAGAATATAGCAAAGACAATGAGAGAAGTTAGTTTGCATTTGAAGAAGCTGTAAGAATATGCATAGCCAAAATACACTGTTTTATAAATTAATTAGATTAACATATACAAAGCTAGCAGAAGAGTATCAGCACTTTTAAGTATATGGGGAAAAGTAGTACATATGTGCTGTGGTGCAAGGTATGCAGGATGTTAATAACCTCGCAAAACATTTGGGATATGAAGCATCTGCTCTGCTAAGAGCACTACACAGAATTTCCACGGAAATATTACCAATGTGTTTGGGGCAGAATCACAGCTAAAACAAGGCAGATGTAAAGCAGGAGTCATTAATGTAACACTGGTACTGAAGCAGAAGGAGGAAACCAAATCTGATACGAAATGATGCTAGTCATGAAGCTGTATTTGTATTAGGAAACAGGAAGCAGATTCAGATACTACGGCTGATGCCATGATAGAGAGGATTGCTCTATAAAACATAAGTCTATTTTTAGATCTGGTACAGAGAGAAAGGACAGAATACAGAGAATTCACAGCCTCCACCTCAGGACTGCAGAAGACTAGCTCATCAGGCTCCAAAATATGACTTTCTAGTCTGAATTTCCAAACCATGTCACAATATATTCTATACAACTGCTGCAACAGCTGGGATACACTGGTTCCAGCAAAGCAATACCTGCTTGTTAATGGACTAACATTATGCTTTATATTTGTTTATTTGTTACTTGTTATTTAAAATTACCTTGACTTTAAATCTCTGGATCAATCTCATCAGAAGTTTAGCATTCAGCTTCTCTCTAGTGTTAGCAAAGCATATCCTGGGGGAAACTTGGGTGCTGTTCTACTTGTAGTTCTAATTGTAGTTCACTTGATTCAGATTACTAATCAGGATTTTTACTTCAGTGAGCAACAGTCTGTGATACAGATCTCCCAACTATTTTTCCTTCAAGTAAGCAAGAATTTGTAGACATGTCCCATCCATTTCACTTAGTCCATCATTTGCTGCCAAGGTTTTTAAAATCAAAATATGAAGAACAGACTCACCTATGACTGTGACGTTTAGGATATTGCTAGTTTTCATACTACTAGAGTGATTGTTTCTAGCATCACATTTGTATCCTCTTTTGTCATTGTGTCTAATGTTTTCATCCAGGAACGTAGCATATGTGTCATTAGTCACTATTTTCTTAACTTCATTTCCTTTGTAGAATGTGAATGTTATTGGTGGCGTTCCCATGGCTGAACGACAGATCAACTGTAGAGGCTTCCCCAATACCACCTCTGGTAAACCACTGACAACAGAAAGAGTTGGCTTCGAGACTGGAGCTACAAGGGAAGTAACAGAAAAAAATGTTGCAAGTTGCGCTGCATAAAGCTGAAAAAGAAAACATTATTTTATAGAAAGCATATAATATACAATAATTAGCTCATTTGCACACAGAGGCTCCATTGGAATGCTCTTCATTGATAGAATGGAAGCAGGGGTGACTTGAACAAAACAAAATCATGGACAACAGAACATATGTGACTAAGAAAAGAGCACATAAGGAGCAGGTAAAGGCAAACAAAAAAAGGATCAGTGATAGCTGTGGATCATCCAAACTCCAGACCTAGCACTGACCCAAGGAATAAGTCTGTAGAGCAAAAATATATGCAAGTACCATTGCATGTATTACCTGAGATGGATCCTGTAGCACATCTGCAGGATCAGAGGACCTCTGTTTCTGCAGCACAGTGAGTCATAACCCAGTTAATCCCCCTTTACAATTTGAGAACTAACTGTGCTTGTTCCATTAGAAGGAAGGAAACTAGTGCGTTTATAATTAGTGTGCTGGTCAGGGGGTTGTATTGACAGCAAAAAACTTGGCTTTTCTGGAGTAGTGCTATCCAGATGACCTCTGGCTCTCATGGCTTTCTGCCTGAAGAGTCAGGGGGAGGGATTCAAGACACACACTGACTGGTTGTCAGATCAAACTGATGAGTGAAAGGTTTGCAGAGCATTCCCAGGTCCTGCGAATGTTAATCAGAGTTTATTTGACACCTAGCAGAATCAAGGAAACAGAAGGAAGACATGCTAGCTCCCATCTCCTAGGGCCAGCCCTGGAAAAATCTGACTTTATTGGATCACAAAAGGCCAAATCCTCTACAGCTAAAGGTGACAAGCACATCTTTCAGAAATTAATATTGCAAGAACTAATAGACACCCTGCTAGTTAATGGACTAGAGGTGGGTTCTATAAATAAGCACATCTGTTTACAGGCTTGCTGTTTTGATTCCCTCCCCACCAGTGGGCTCTAAGCCTCTGTAGCAACTCACCATAAACATTTATCCTTACAGGTTTGCTCTGCTTGACTATTCCTTTTACTTCAGCTTTACAGATATAGGATCCAGTATCATTGACGCTGACTCTCATTGTTAAGTTTCTAGAATTTCTCAGCAAGACATCTCCATGTGGGTTTCTCCGTAGGATGGAGAAGTTGGCTTTCCGGAAGCCATTAACGCTGCAGCTCAACGTTAATTCTTTGTTTTCATCCAGATTGTTCATAGAAGCAGCCAATATTGGCTTGGGGAATAACTCTGCAAGATAAAAAAGGGAATGACTTCAGTAAAATTGATAATAAAAGAACACGATTACCTATATCAATGTATAGAGGATGGAGGACATGCTGGAAGTTTACAATCAGGGAAAAAAATCCCAATCCTGTAATTTTAGCACAGCAATATTTTCAGGGAAAGCAGCAGCTTGGCAATCACTTGAAAACACTTCTCATTTAAAAGTATTATTTTATTTGGAAACTACTGTCAGGCAAAAATCAGAACCCAAAATCTAAATCAAAATAGCTTTTAACTTAGGGAAAAATGACACTTGTATCTGGAGGTTACACTTGGGTCTTGAGTTCTACCAAACAAATATCAATCCACTGAGTAAAACCAAAGATGAACAGAGGCGTTACCTGACACAACAATATTTAGTTTCGTGCTTTTAGATGCTCTCCCTTGCTCCACTTTACACAGGTATTCACCGCTGTCCTCTAGAGTAGCTACTGCAGAGTACTTCAAGAGTTTCTCATCTCGTACACTGCTCAGTATGGTTTTGTTTTTCTGGAGTATGATTTCAATGTCACGCATTCTGGCTACCACAGTTGAGCATTCCAACTGTATTCTGTCTCCTTCTGTAATATTATTTGAGGGCTTGGCTTTCAGAGTAGGCTTTATAAATGGTTCTGAAAGAGAACACATAGAAACTCACAACCCAACTTTTTAATCACAGCAAGCAAAGAAATCTAAAAAGAAACTCTAAGCGACTTACCCTTGACCGTAACAAGCGTTTTGTTGCTGTATTCTGAGCTGTCAAATTCGAGTTTTACATTTCTCTTAGCAAAGCAATCAAACTGCAAAATATTATCTCCTTCTTCAACAGAAAATGCTGCTACAGAAAAATTCCTGTATACTTCAAATACAGATTTTTCCTTAGGTGTGGAATTCATCTTTATCTTCCGAAAAATGAAATGCAAAGGAGGTACTTCCTCTGGCAGCTCACAGCGTAATTTCACAACTTCACCCTCTAAAACTTCTTTTTTCTCAGCAGTCAGGATTGGCTTGGTCATTCCTGAGAACAGAAAACAAGAAAAGAAGTGGAACATTGTATATCCTGAAATAAACAGCATCTCTGATGACTACAGGAGTGATCTATGCAAATAATTTACAATAACTGAGCTTTTGAAGGCAGTTCTTTTGATGTGTGGGTGCATGTCAAGGCACCTTCAGAAGAACAACATGTCCTTCAAGAGGGCAATACAATCTCAATGCATCATGTGAAGCATGAAACTCACTCTTTTAAAGGTAAGACCTCGTCCTCCTCAGTTTGCTATTGCCACACAGCACTAAGCAAGGCAAGAAACTAAATGCCATCCCATCTTCTGTACCCAGAGGTGCAGGCCTCTGAAGAAAAACTAGAGGCCCTGCACAACCCTGTAACTAATGATGCACTAACTATTTCCAAGGGGAAAAAAAAATGCCATTTGTAGTGAAGAACAGATGACTAGAAGGAATACAGATGGACATGGCCCCTGTTATCGTAAGAGGTGAAGGAACAAAACTGATATAACATCATCTACACAAGTAGTCCACAATTGATACAATTTTGGCAATGGCTGTCACAAGGTGAGAATCTCTATGCTATTTCTAGCTTTTCCAGTAATCTACCCACTGTCCATCATGTTTATAATCCCTATGCACACCTTTCACAAATAAGACTTCCTCTAGCCTTGGTAACAGAAGCTCTAGACAAAGGGAATGGTGGCGCAAGAAGCACAGATTGTATTCCTGATTATCACCGATCCACTATGTAGCCTTGGGACCACTGTTTCTGTACCTTAATATGAGGGTACTGTGACATCTGTGGATAAAAAGCCACTTTGCAAGATATCCTATCTAGCACTGACTACTATTACCTCGCCTGGAAGGTGGTTCTTTTTTTGTATGTCAGAACACTGGCACGTTTGAAGCAACACTCACCTGTTACCCAAACATGGACGGAGTTACTCGATTTTGTCTTTCCACCTGCTTCCACAGTACATTCGTAGTCTCCTGTATCTGAAGATCTAGCCATAGGTATGTCATATTGTGCATCTCCTCTGTCCAATATGGTCATGAACACAAGCTTGCCATCCTTAAAAATTGTAAAATTATGCTTCATCTGGAAATCAGTACTTTTGCTAATATCAGCATGGCAGATAATTGACACAGGAGCTCCATTCTGGACTTTGACAGATGGCTGAACCTTGATTTCAACTATGTTGAAAGTAAAAACTTAAGGGAAAAAAAAGACAATTTGAAAAAAGTTATCTTTATTCTCAAACAGTCAACATCATAAAATACTGTTATCTCAAGCTGCTACATTTAATAACAAAAAATAATCCACTGCACCCTAGTAGCGGGTGTTAAAATTTTTGTGCTCAGATCTCACAGATGTTGACAGTGGTCGCAGCTTTACCTTGCACTGCACAGATCTGCTACTGATTGTCACAGCACTAACTGTCCATCTGCTCAGTCTTTGCCTTGGGAGACTGAGAGAATCGTTCACTTGACCATGCTTCTGTCCAAATCGACTAAATTCCCCAGAAGACACAGAGGACACTGGAATAGGTTTGCAGCTACTCCTTGGTTGTACTAATTTCTCATGGTTTGTTGTCTTCAACTCTAATTGGCAGGAGATCTGAGAGGTGAACCAAATTTTGTGTTTCTACTTGTCTGAATAAACCGAATGACAGTAAAATCCTGTTCAGAGTTGTACCAAACCCCAAGCCAATTCATCCCCAATTAACAGAAACCCTGGAGTTATCCCAGTATTTTTCATCTGAAAGTAAAATGAGGGTTATGTCATTCACTGAATTCCATTTTAAACACATAACTTGCAAAACTGGGATCTCATTTAGGATAATTAAAGAGTAACAGAAGATATCTGGGTTCAAGTTGTGCAAGCAAACATACACATGCTTAACTTGACATTGTTGGCAGTCCAGCAATCATACTCTCAAGAGTCCTTAACAGTTATATCCTAATGAATCCAAACACAGAATCATATGCAAAAGTGATGCTTTCAAATAATTCAGAATTTAGATGTGTTAGTCCCTGAAAAAATACACTAAATACAATATTCTTATTTTCTCAAAAGTATGAATTGATAAGCACTTTCTTTCTTGAAGTTTATTGTAGCATTAATTTATGCAGTGCTTCTGTGCTTATAACCACAGCAATGATAAACAATGAGCAGCTTAAAATATCAGACTTGTTAGAATCCTGGTATAATTTTTATTCACGCAGTTAGATGAACAAGTGCAGAGGAAGATTTATGAGTTCATTCACTTTCACTTCCTTGAGAATTTACAGCTTTTGGTTATGCTCATTTTGTCCAGGATTTGTATTAGAAATTTGCTACTAGAACAGGAAAAGTTTCCTGCATCTAAAGAAGCCCTTTGCCACGTACACTTACCAGCTGTTTATAAATTGTCCTGGCTAAAGACTTTTGGGCATAAAATCAATGCATAAATTGAATTTTTGTTTTTGCACGGGAATAGACTACATGAAACTGCAAACATTTCTCCCTGGTGATAGAAAAAAAGGAAGTATGCAGATTGTATGTGCTGGAAGTCAGCAAGATGATAATGTAAAAAGTAAATACATTGCTTTCAGTCCTGTACTCTGCTCAGACATGATCTTTTTTTTTTTTTTTTTGCAAGAAAAAGAGCAAGACAGAGTGTCCTTAACTTACATTCTATAATTTTATCCTACCTCCTTGTTTATGGCTTGAGAAAGATTTTTTTAAATGCAAGTAATTAAATTTCCTCTCCCATCTACTCTATTGTATGTCTCAGTAAAGCAAATTACTCCAGGAAAGATTTCACCAAAACATATGAGAAATGCATCTCATTTAAACACTATGTCAAGAAACACCAGCAAGTAATCCCTTCTGTTTTCTAACATGACCAAATTTCAAACTGAGCTGTAATACAGCAAATCCAGATAAACTCTATTATAGATGCACAGCAACAACTGAGGAATTAGTTACTTACTTTAAATTTGTATGTGAAAAAAATCCCATCATTACCTACCTCTGTCCTCAGTGTAAAGTTCTGAACCTGGAAAAAAACAAAAAGAAATGTTATTTTCAAAGCTTGTAAACGGAGAGACAGTAATGTGAAACAGATAAAAGCTTCAACCAAGCCCAAAACACACGTACCCACCCAGATATTTAGTTATCAAACTTACACTGCAAGAAAACCACCAGAAGAGCAAGATACATCTCGTTCCTGAAGAACAGACACTTAATTCCAAAAACAAACAATATTCATCATCAGAAGTGATGCCTTCAGGTACCAAAAACAAGCTATGGGGTTTTTTTTTTCCAGTTGTTTTATGAAAATAGAAAAATTTTGCCATTAAAATTTGTAAATTTTTCCCAGGTCTTCACAGAAACTGNAAACAAACAATATTCATCATCAGAAGTGATGCCTTCAGGTACCAAAAACAAGCTATGGGGTTTTTTTTTCCAGTTGTTTTATGAAAATAGATAAAATTTTGCCATTAAAATTTGTAATTTTTCCCAGGTCTTCAACAGAAACTGGCTACATCAAGTAATCGTTCCCATTACTGGAAACTGGAAATGGCAAACAATGAGAATCTATCTGCAACTCACAGGCAGATTACTGTTCAGGAAGTGACTGGACTTTTCCTGAGGCCACCACCAAATGCACTTGCTTTGTTTAATTTCTTAAGGTGTATTAAAAAAACAAGAAGTTCCAATGACATTTATCCTGTAGTTATTGTCAATATGGGTATTTTTAAGTCACGATTAACCATTTACAAACACAAATTACCTTTGTTATTTGACCTTCTTGATCAAATACTTCCCTTTATCCTGACACGGAGAACTCTGTCAGAGAATACATGTACCTTATTCATTTTTCCCCTTTACATCTATTTCTAGGTCGCTCACGTTTGTTGTGGCAAACACATTGTAGGGTGCACAATAAACCTCAGAAACCACAGCTACTCGTGTGCTAGAACAGTACATACTGACAGACAGACCTCTCATACTACCATCACGTATGAAAACCACAGAACTGCACAGCATTTTATTCTGTGTAACCAGGACTCTGCCAAACATGAGATCATAAAATCCATCATAAAATCCCACAAGAAAAGAGCCAGTTGGAGCTTCATTTCTCAACAGAAATCCTAAGCAGCACTGGCACAATCTGAAACAGAGAGTATTCTGGAGCAAGAGTTAAATCTGCTAGTAGCTTGACACCATTTGAATTCAGGCACCCCCTAGAGATCTTCTGCCTTTTTCTGCATTGTTTAATTTTTTGCAATGGTGTAAGTAGCTTGACAATATGACAATCAAGCTGAAATCAGGGATGATTAATTCTGCATCCAAGATACTGAAAGCAGAAATTGAGCAAACGTGATCAGAGGAGGAAAAGCTGCAAAACATTCTACTTCAGCCCTTTGCCCTCAAGTTCCACTGGTGTCAATGACAGTAAGGAACTGATGGAAAGTGCAGAACACTTGAATTACTCTACTTCCTTTAAGAAAAAGGAGGGGGTTTGTACTGGTTATGGACAAAAACCTAAAGAAAGTAAAAAGCCTAAAGAATGCCTAAACACATGTAAATCAGTAGCCATCAACTTCGATTGAGGTGGAGTTATTCTGAAGAAGACTAGTTGTGAAGTAAAACATAACCACCCAAAATCTCATCTCCAAGGTCAGTTTTTTGATATTCAAATGGGAAGAGGGTGAGAGAGATGGACAGAACAAGGAAGGCAATAGCATTACAGAGATGCTGTCTTGTTCCTATGTCTCCTCTAGTACCCTTCTTACTTTGGTACTATAATCTTTTTTTAATGAATGTGCTTTTAATCTTAAATAATCTGGCAATGAAGAAGTTGCAGATTTAAGCACCAATTTTGGTTTTTTCATTAAAAAAAAAGGCTCTGCAACTTCTAGGAATTCAATGTTCGGTAGTTTTCTGTTGTTCAGGATATTTATTTCTCAGTTTATTACTCCATTGCTAAGTCAGACTTAAATCGTTCCATATGAGCCCTAACACTGACTCGATCTATACACTTGATAAATCGAATTGAAATCACACTTCAAAAAGTGTTTTTCATGTTGTATCCCCCAGGACTCCTTAAGCAGTGATCTAGTGAACCTGAAAACTGAGTGCTCGGCTCTTATTCCCTTCTTTGCAGACATTCCTCTACTTCCAGTGGCATTTTTCAGGCTTGCTAAAACACCATATAGAACAATACTAAATACGTTCACAGAAGCCTATAAATGAGACATACAATTCTCATAAGCTTCACTGTTCATATAAAAAAAACCCTCTTTTTTTCCTCCTGGGGTCAATGAAAACTGTATTTTTTCCCCAAACACAATAAGTGTACTTTCATACTTGTATTACACACACAAGCCTGGTATTTTGCAAAAGGAAACAGGAGGGGAAACATTCATCTGCTTAACAATGTATTGGGCAATAAGAACAAGCATCCATCTAGCTGTTGGCAAGGAGGGAGCAGAGAACGGCACAATAGTCCCAGCGACTAATGTCTAAGTGAACTTGTTAACTACCAATAGTATTTGTTCTGCTTCATCCAGTCTGTTTGAAATACACCACCAACAAAAGACTGATGGTTGGGCCAGTTGCCAACAACAGTCTCTGGAGCCAGGTAAAGGAAAAGGAAGAGGACATATGGCAGGTGGAGAACAAACTTTTGCTATTGGTAACAAAAACTAGGAAGGAAGGAGATTTCCTCCTTCCCCTTTTCCCCATAAAATAATTCAGCAGGACATACAAAACTCAGCAAAACCACATCAGCCTTTCCCACGGGGGACAAAGGGTTCTCACTCATGTGGAGGGAAGGAGAAAGTAGGTGTGAGCCAATATTCTTCAGAATGAGTTAGTACAGTTGAGTTCAGGACCAGGCAAGTTTCAGAGCGAGGTGGAAAGTCCAGCTTTCAGGATGAGCCAGGACAAGAATGAGGCTTAATGGTGCCAAAATCTGAGGCCATTGTCAGAGGTCACTCCCAAGTGAAGGATAGTCCATTAAAACCTCACAGGCCAATTGGACTGTTATATTCTCCATAAGCCCTCGGCATGTCCCTGGGGAGGAAAATCTAGCTGGTATTGATCAAACTCCAAGAAGTTAATTCAGCTGCAGGAATTTAAGACAAAATATCATTCCTCAAACTTGTGAGAAAAGCATTTCAGTGGCTTGAGATCATCTTCCATTGCTGGAAATCAGACTAAAAGAAATGTAGAAGTACCTGTGCCAGAAATGCAGCTGCATATTTTCCTAACAGTCATCTTACTACACTCTCTCAAGAAAAATACTCTCTCCCTTTGAAACCTATGGGAATCATTACATTTAATCTACTGTCCAACCAAACCCTTAGACATTAAAACTGTGCTCATCTGGGAACTCACAATCCCAGTTTCTGCTGGCTTTGTCTCCTGCTACTTGCTTACATCTGACACTTCCTAAAAAAAACCATCTAAGCTGTCGTTTGAACAGAGCTTTGCCTGAAATCAGAGCCAACCCTGTTTTCCTAACTAAAGGCAAAACGCTGAATAAGACTTTCACATTTTTCCCTCTGCAAATACAATGTTTTCAGCTGGTCCCTTATGGCAGGAAAGGAAGCCGGGAGTTCACACCTCATTTCAACTGTTTGTTTTCATTTGCTCTCTAACTGGATGGCATGACAGTAAAGAGCACAACTCAGAGAGAGTCTTTAGCACTGACATCTTACTTCCTCACAGAGCACACATGCTGATTCCAGCAAATCTTCTGGGGCCTTTAAACTTTGTCTCCTGGTCTCAAATGCCCAGTTCCTGATGAGAGTTTCACTTTCTTCAGGACAGATGAAGTCTCTAAATGTGTTCCTTTCAAGTCCTATCTCACTGATTCAATAACAAAACATTTCTCTTGTCTGGGGTGATAAAATCTTATCCCTCACAATGGAGGTTCCACGTAATTTCTTGTATAAGTTCACTCATTTTAAAACCAGTTAACTGCTCTCTAGAGAACTAGATCTACAAATACAGTTTATATTTGTTGGTTTATATCTACAAATATAGATTTTTTTCTGAATTTCATTTTTAAATTTATCAAAACTCAGAGGTCTGTGTCCATCTATAACAAAGCCAACACCAGCCTTCCAGTACTCAAATCAATAGAAAAGCAGCTCTGATTTCTAACTCAGGCCCTGATGCTATTTTGCTTAATCATCACTTCCTGATCCAGTGTATTCACAGATAACAGAATTATAACAAATGTTGCTGCTTTCACAAGTCTAGACAAATCTCTGATGAAAGGGGGATTAATGTCTTACATGTATTTTTAGGGTAAATTGTCTTCTCCCGAATTGCAGGACACTTGCATAATTTGTCTTCATTTGTAAAACATCTGTCTGAAGAATACAACCCTAATTTTATCCATGGATAAAACCGAATATTTAGGGACAACGTTAAAGTAATTATCATCGATTTTCTTCAGAAGTCTAGAATTTCCACACTTCAGTTTCTGTAAACTCAAGACCACTGAAACCTTGTGCGTTGGTATAAATTGCGTTTCACCATAGCACCATCTGCTGGGAGATGGGCGCTGTGGTTCCCTCGCTTTCACCTCTCTTTCGCGATTAAATCCGTGATTATCCACATCCAACACCTTCTCCAAACGGCAATGTAAATTAGATCTGGAAAAGTAACCGAAAGAGCCAGGAAACTGATAATGAGAAAACGTCACTGAGGCTTTCACAGTGAGATCTGTCTTTTAACTACAACGGGAACTAATCATTACTATTTGGCTTCATGCTTCCTTACCGCTCTGGTGTCATACTGAAAAGAAAACTAGGAATGTGAAGTCTTGACTTGTATTTCATGTACTTTACACACTTTCATATACCTTAGAAATTAATTCAGAGAGACAGAGAGAAATTCTTTCAGGGGTGTGAAATGTGTTTGTTGGTTTACATTATGATCATGATCTCTGATCCCACTTCTCAAACTTCCTCTGTTCCAGCAGTGTGAGTAGGTGACTGATGCTACACCTTGAGGACATTTTCAAGGGCTGTTTTCTCGTAGGTTAACAAGTTCCTCAGTTTAGAAGCAGACATCACAGACCACATCACTATCACACTGTGCTTACGTGGCAACGTGCCAGAACATGCACTTGTTTTGCTTAATATCCAGCATTTCAGGATGCAGCAGAAAAACAGTCTCAAGCTCTGCAATAGTATTCACCATGGAGCATGGACAGGGCCAGAGAAAGGCTCAGAACCTTCTGGCTGTAGAGATAATTAATTCTGGAAGTATTTTTCCTTCTCTGTAGATCCCCATTGCAGTATTCCACAGCAGTTTCATAAGTAAAATTTAGTTGGTGGTCACTCAATATGCTGATCCAAGCCAACAGAAATCTTCCAGCAGACTTTACACAAACCAAAAGGAAGAATTTCTCTGCCTCCTGATCTGCAGGAGGTGTCCACACACAGCCATTGCTGCTGCTCTTGTAACTTCTGGTTAGAATGCAGATACCTCCCAGAGCACAGGAACAAAAGGGCTGGTAAACACACATAGTCCTGACAGGTATATGTTTTAAAAACATTGTTTTCATTCAGTATGTTAAGTGTTCAAAGTAAAAAACAATCAAACAAATCACATCTGAGACTTTGTAGAGAAAACTCATTAAGAGACTATATTTTTCAACCCATATACAGCAATTCCTGAAGTCGTTTGTCTGGAACACTTTCCAGGCAGTGGTGTCAGAATCAATCCCAAAGGAAAAGAATTAGTAATCCCAGCTTTAGTGTCTCATCAAATTTTCTTCTGTTTCATTTTTTGGGGGAGAGAAAGGGAAGAGAAGTCAGAGGAAGACACAAGCATTTTGAAATATTTCACTTTTGGTGGATTTGGGAGCTGCTAGCTCAATCAAACTGGCTACCCAAAAGTTCCTTTCACTTGCTGACATGGTGCACTCTGCAGTTCATTGAAAACCATTCACTCCATGAAAATTCTCATTCAGAACCTCAGATCACTGCAAGAAATTTTAAAATATCTTAAATATGCATACAGAAGAGATCTTTTTCACTTCTACTCTTGTCCTCTAGAAGAACAATCTTATCACAATCACACACCAAGTAGTTAAAATAAACAGCAGACTTGCCACCACAGCCACTTTGAGTAGGAGTGTAAAAATATGGTATTGGTGATAATCTAGCTATATCAGTAAAAAAATCCTTTTTCTAGGCAAAACACTGCTTAATTTATCACCAGACATGACTGCCAGTACATGGTGATTTCTAGTAAACCTTCTGCAGGCACCTACTGCAGCAGATGCACTCCCAGAATGGAGGAGCTCTCAGGATAAGAAACTAGGACTGGGAATAAGTTTTATAACTCTGTTGAAACATGCAAATTTCCCTGTAAGCCTACACATGGCAGATCCAGTGTGAAGTTTTCACAGCCTTACTACAAAGTGCTTCCTCACATTGCATTCTCAAGCTACAGAACTGAACTTAAGATTGAAGGCTCAATTTGGCTTTTATGCTCTTCCCCCTTTTGCTGGAAGCAGAATACTGTCACAGTACCAAGCAATACACAACTCCTTTCAGACTTTTTAACTTAATTGTTCTGGCTGGATGTCTTCTGTTCATTACTCTTTGTTAAATATATTCAGGTCTTCTTACACATACAAACACATTCATTCCAGGCAGGATATTTGTAAGGCTAATAAGAAAGAGAACTCCTAGCTTGCAGAACATCTTAGTGATGCTACAAAAACCCACATAAACATGCTGAACAATTCAGCATCACATTAGTCCAAAGTCAATAGTTAACTCTGCCAGAAAAAAAACAATCAACACGGAAGTGAATTTCATTTATAATGAAGCTCATTCTCTTAAACTTGGGACACTTCTAGCACATGTGGGAAAAACACTGCCCTGAAGCCTGGACAAGGCTGCTGTCAAGATACTCTCCACCTTCAGGTCTGTTGAATACTTATCACAATGATATCCATACAAACCATCAGAAACTCAAAGTGTTATTTCAAGAGTAGTGCTTGAGAATAACAACGCGTCATTGGCACACACAACTCCCATGAGTACACACAGGCCACTGGATTATGCTTTAACAAAATTCTAGTAGATGTAGCCCTTCCTTACTCTGTAGTACTGAGTAGTCAAATAAACTTTTCTAGAAGCTTCATTACATCAGCCTAATGATCATTTATGTTATGAATATCATCTGAAGTCTTGTTTTCAAACCAGCACATGTTAACACTCCCCTAATGGTGATCTAGCAGTTGCAATCTGGCTTTTATGTAAAATTTAATCAGTAAAGCTCAGCTACCAAATCCTAATTGTTCCAAAAGCTTGTTACATAGGAAGTGTCTCTATCAATGCTCTGCAAAGCAATTGTAAACACCTATTTGAGCAGCTGAAGTTCCTGGGCACAAGGACTAGACAGTTAAATGAAATACAGTTCTTCCTTGTAATTCTACATGTATAGCTGAGAAGGATAGGATGGGTGAAAAGAAATCACATTCCCTCCTATTTCAGACCTTAAACCATAATTTCAGGGAAAACAAAACCAAACATTGAGGACACAGATGCATTCAACGACAGGACCTCCACCCAAGGGAAGAGAGAGGAGGGTCACTTGGCAGAGTTCAAACCAGCCAAGAAAGGCACAAACAGTTCTCAAAGAACTCTCCTCACTTCCCAAATAGAAACCAGTGCTCTGAAACAGGACTTGTCTTCCCTAGTTACCCAAGTTATGCATCCTGAGGGAACCAAACAAGCTCTCTGCACACAAACTATTTAAAGCTGCTTCATGTGAGAGATCCTGGTGACAATTCAACTTCTCCTTTTTAAAAGGCACAAATTCACACCTCACAATAACTAGTCTCCATTATCCACACACAAAATGAATGACCTTCTTAGAAGAAGGGTGGTTCTAGTTCAGCACCATCAACCTCGGTGGCTTGACAGAGAAGTGAGAGTTCACCTCAGCAGCTGCTGGTGCTCTCCTCTGACCGCCATCAGCTGCGTTCACAGCCGGCCGCCCTCAGGCCTGGCCCTGCCCAGGCCTCCTCCTCTCGTCAGCCCCAGATCCAAAGGCCTGAAGCCGCTTCTGTCCTCAGCCTTAACCAACATCCCTCAGGCATCTGCCCCGAGCCGGCTGGCAGCTCCTGCTGACAAGAGAGCAGACACCGGGCTCCTTCGTAGCTTTCTGGACACCCCTCCTCCCCAGTCACCTGCCTTTGAGGGTCTTAAGGACTTTTTGTGTGGTTTTCTGACGAAGAAGAGGCTTCCACAAGAGGAAAATGCACAAACACTCTTAGCTCTTCTCCTGACAGCTGCATTTTTACACACGCTTCCTGCCAGCTGCAAAAAGAAATATATTCCAGTCTTGTGGTTAGTTGTCAGTGTTTCCACATAAGCAATATCTGTGAGGGCAGGGTGGAGGCTGTCTTACAAGAAACTAAACAAAAAAAAAAACCCTACCCCCCCAAAAAAAAAAAAATGGAAGGAAGGAACTTGTACCCCATATTATGCAAGGAAACTTTGCAAAGATGCAACAGATGAGGCTTTGGGAGCAATTTTGTGTTAAGGAGAAGAGGACAGAATCTGTAGGGCCTTGTCACCTTCAGAAACTGGAGACAAAGAAACAAGAAACGAGGCAAGGATGACAACACCACTTTAAAGGCGTTCTCTGTACAAGTAGTTCACACACAACAGGCCCTGGGATTCTTCAGAAGGCATTGCTCAAGTAACAGCTATAGATGACATTCACTTTCCCAGAGGATGACAAATAAAGAGCATCTACTTGCTGTAACTGTAATTGTGTAACTTTGCGTTGCTGATTAAATAATCAAATTAGTCATGGATTTTATTTCTGCAGTGTTTAACTCAAGATCATGAGGGGATTTGTACCTTCTAGTACAAGATCTCACTTGTTCACAGCTTAGCATTCGAGGTTTCACAAAAATATTTCCCTAACTAGCTGGCTAACTATAAATATTTATTAGCATCTTAAAACTTCTATAGATTTCAGACTGGTTTTTAACACTTTTTTAATTGCATTGCTGCTAAAAGTATCACAAACTCCCAGTATCACAAACTCCCTTAGTCTCAGCCATACCATCACTTGCATTATCTCTAGCTAATGTGTGACCTCACTCCTTTGTAAGGACAGTGCTAGAAATGTACAGCCTTATATATTGCATAGCAACATGGCTCGACAACACAGCGCTCTCTAACTGTACATAACATTTAGTTGTATCCCAAACTGCTGTTTCTCACTCCACAGCTTTTTCTTCTGACCGCTGCTCTGTCATAGGCTAAAGTGACTTCAGTATAACAAAAGTCTTTACGCAAACATCACAGAAGATCAGCACTGTTTCCATATTTAGGACTTCCTCAACCACTAGAGACACTCCTCAAAGATTGCATTAATTTAATTCCAGCAGCTGTCTTGCTCACTATCAAGAAAATGTTCTTTCTGGCAGTTCTGCTGTTTTACCGTAAGCAGAGGACATACTTTCTTACATACTACAAATCCTTCTAAATAAGAGCCGTTGTTCCTTGTCTGAAAGCTTTCTCTTCTTCCCTTAGTTCAAATGTCTCAGAGGATTCAGAAAACTACTGCAAATGGCAAAGGTAGGTTCTCTTTTTTTGTTTTGCGGTCTGTGCTGAAATTGACTGTTGAAAGAAATATAGGAGAGGACAAGAAAATGCCCAAAACCTTCATGGAAAATTAAATCCTTTGCCCAATCTGTGCAGTGAGGCAGTTTACAAGTTTCTGTACAAAGATAACTGTCTCTTGGCAGGTTTTGCAGAGTTGTACCAGAGTCAAAATTGTTTAAAGGTTTTAAAATGAGTTTTTTTCCCATTCTAGAAGTACAATTTCTTAGTTACAACTAGTTTATTGCTGCTTACTATGAAAAGACAAGTTTTAATTACAAATTCACTTGCATAATCTCATAAAAGCAAAATAATTTGATAGCCTGTCGAGGCTCCCACTGCTATGATTCAAAAGCTCCATCTGCATACACAAGGCTACATACAGCCACAAATGAACTACTGCGTTTACTTTCAAATTCCCGTGCTGCCTCTCCACTGGCATATGAGGTTACTTTCCCCTACAATTATCAGCCCATAATATTTCTACTCTCAGTACATTTCTGGTGCAATTCAGAGTGTTTCTGGTGGTTCATCTGGGTACATCTGTCAGCTTTGTGTGTCTATGATCTCTTCTGTACAATGACATGCATTTTTCCTCCTGTTTGGGGCTGGATGCTGATTTTGAAAAACAAAAAATTGCGTTGACTGCTACCAGAGGTGGAAAAATATAACCTCCTGTTTCAACAGAAAGAAGTATAGCTTGGTTCTCAACATGCTGTGAGAAAAATTTGAAAGTTTCTTGGCTGACGGGTACAGTGAAGTTTCTTCTTTCCAGAGATGCTGTCCAATCCCAGGCTTATACCTGTTCAGGGGACTCTGAATGTAGTGATGAAGCAGAACGTGAGCCTCTCCTGCTACTCTGACTCTGGATCTCCACCTGTCAGATACACGTTGTTTAAACGCAATCAGAAGGTATCCACATCACATAGGTCAGATTTGACCCCTGGTTTCTTTAACTTGACTATCAACTCTGCCAGTGACATGGGTGAATACAAATGCAAAGCTGAGAATAACATCACCAGTCGTGGAAAATACAGCAACAGCCTCAACTTCACCCTTATAGGTATGTCTTGCTGTATAGCTTCTCAGCACCTTTTATTTTAGGGGCACATAGCTGTGTCTGTTGCAGTGTATCTACAGCAGCAGGAGTCAGGGTTTTGTTTGCAGCAGGTACTGGTCTGGACTGCAGTGTGTGCCTGCCTTAATCATGGAGCTGAACTTTGCTGCAAATGGCTATTTCTTCCTCAGGAGTCAGCAGTGTTCTGGTCTGATAGAGCCCTCCATCCTTGATGCCCATCTCATTTGCCAGTGTTGCCACCTGAGTCCAAGTCTTGCTTTGGAGCTTGTCCCACACTCAGTGATGCAGTCTTTTCAGTTTCCTTTTTACAGAGCCAATTTCCAAACCAGTGCTGAGCTCTCCCACCTCTGAAGCCAAGAAAGGCCAGAATGTGACCCTGTCATGTCTCTCAGAGAATGGCTCTCTTCCTATCACATACATATTCTTCAAAGGAAGACAAAACATCTCTCCCCCTGTCAAGATGCCAAAGAGGGAAGCAGCTGTGATTGTTCTGTTTATCAATTCCTCTAGTGACTTTGGAACCTATAAATGCAGAGCTGAAAATAGCTTCCGCAATAATACAAAATACAGCAACAGCTTCAACTTTACATTAGCAGGTATGTACCCACAACACAGCTTATCACCATCCAGAAACAGGCACAACACAACACTCACAACATTGTGACCGTGCAAGTTTTTTTACCCAGAAATTTGGTTTCTGAACTGTAATGTTCAAAGTAGGAAATTCTGACAATAGAAAAATATTTTGAGTTTTTAAATGAATGCAAAAAAGGTAAAACTCCATGCAGACAGCAACAGGAGACGAAGTGACCACAAAAGACAATAGTAAAAGATTCACTTCTACAAGAGACCCCTGGTCCACCTTGTTCCGCCTTGGGGAGAGTCTAGTTTCATTTTTCTCTGTGGTCCTATGCGAGTGGTACTGGTACCAGCAAAGCTCCCTTTCCTCTGCTGTGGCAGCGTGCACTTGGCTCTCTCCTGAGTAAACTGTGTTAACCAGTTAATCCAACAGCTGAAAGAAAAAAGCAAAGTCTCGACTTCAGTTCATAGAAAATACTTAGAAAGACATTTCATTGTATAAACACCTCTTCTTTTTTCTTTCTGGCAGAAGACAGAAGCCATGCTCAACCCTTGATCATTTCTCTTGGGCTGATCTTGCTGCTACTCATAATAGGATTTGCTCTGGCAATTCCATTTCTCATAATTCCTGCATATAAAGCAAGTGAGTTATTTGAATATCTGTTTCGTTCTCCAGAGGTGCTTATTTACATTATCAATCAATTTTAGTGTGTGAACATCATATTACAAACAGAGTTATGATCTTGGCATTTTAGGAGGTGGCAAAGTCTCCTCTTCACCAGCATAGGCAACTTACCAAGACACTGACAAGGTAAAACCTCTGAGCAGTTTTAGATGCAGGTCTGGGATGAGGAAAGCAAAGCAGTATCTAACCTCACAAATAAATGGTTGGAAAGAACTGCAAATCATTGTTCTACGTAGAGAAAGGAAATTTGATTTAAAATGGCCTTGGTTATGGAGTAATTTTAATCATGACAATAACTTTATCTGAGATCTCCATTGTCTCAAAAAAATATCATGGAGCTGTTTATTTCCCCTCTAAGAAAAATGTATGTATGTATACAGGTACATGTTTGCTTTGCTTTTACAATTTGCAGAAAAAATGAAGTCTACTAGGTCCTCAACTGGTCTTACTTCAATAATGAATGCAGAAGAGCCTGAAAACGAGGTCATATACACAGAAATTGGTAAGCTCATGTTACCCCATGTAATCAAGACACTTAGCTGTGGGAATTTGGTTGAAGAATGCCATTATACTGTTTGAGGCCACTATAGGCAGATTTTGTCAGGTAGAGCAAAAGCAGTGGATGGGGACACCTACCACCACTAAGTGAGCTAATAATACTGACCCTGCCTGGCAGGGGCATTACTTGAAGTCCCTCAGGACTCCACAGTTGGCATGACCTGTCAGCCATGCAGCCAAAACTGCAACTAGTTAAATAAACTCAAGGTCTAGAAAAGAAAGCTACTGTAAACAGAAGCAAAATGAAGAATTGCATTTGACAACTCAGAGTGAGGATTGAAACAGCCATTACAGAGGAAAATGAAAATTAAAAGTAACTCCCAAAACAAACCAACAACAGGGGTATTATGTTTCCTGTTTCTAAATATCAAAAAGGGAATCATTCTCTCCAAAAATAAAAACTTGCCTTCCTGTTCACATAGCAGATGGGCAGAATTCTAGCTGCTCTGCTGTACTAGCTCAGTGCTGTGCACCTCTGCCCATGGCAGTGTCGGTCAGTGTTCCACACGTAACCTGCAGGGACAGTGACAACAGCTCTGGTAAGGCCCATGAATGCTACACAAAGATGGCAGATGTTTATTCAATATGGAATCTTGCTGCTTTGCTTCAAGATTATTAAAAAAAATAATAATTAAAATCTGCTCAGTCTCTTGTCATTAACTGCTGTTCCTCATCTTTAATCCAGAGCCTGTCAAACCAGAAGAAGAATACATCAACTTTTCTGTTATTAGAAGAGAAGATGAAAAAGGTGAAAACCTCCAACTATAATACTGGAACATCTGATGCACAAATATGTTTGGGGGAGATGTTGCTGGGGAGAGGCAGGGTTTAGATGGCAGCAGTTACCTATTGAAACTGCTCACTACAGAGAAATTAAAATAACTTTTAAACTTCTTGAGGGAAGAAAAGATAATCAAGTCAATAAAACAAACAAAAGCCTGTCACCATCCTATAACCCCAAAATGGAACAGCCTCACTATGAAACCATGCAGATGTTATTAGTGACCAAATTGCTGATCTAATATTAATTCTTTCTGTTGTGTATCTGTACCAAAGAAGCAATTATGAAATAAGTTATTCTGGCTTTTAGCAGAGAAGAGGGCATCTGCTACCATCTACACAAAGGTCCTCATCAGAGACTGAGTATAAGGTAAGATGTCTTTGGTGATTACTTTAAAAAATACATGATTAAATTATCTTTCAGTCCTCAGATGTGATAGGTACCACCAAGTCTGCACAGAAAGATAATATTTAGATATTGGTTTCCTGGCCCATTTACTTTGTAGACAGACAGCATAGCTTGTTCTCTGCTGGCAAAAAAAATCCCCAAGACAGGATCTCTAAGGACTTGAAAGGCAGAAGGACAGACCATAATTAACAAAGACCCAAACAGCAATCCCACTGCCTGAACAGCACCTTAAAAACCAAAATGAAACAAAACAATGTGATCACTGTCAGGCAAGATCCTGCTGGACACTATCTGACATTATTTCATCTGATGAATAAACAGAGAGGAATAAACATTTAAAAGCTTTCACCCAGACTCAGTTTCCTGTACACTTGACAGCTCTCCTGGAATAGGAGCATGCAAACATTAGAGAATCAAAAGGCTTTAGTCAGGTATTAAGAAAATCTCCCAGCTGTGTTGTCCATAATTGTGCCAGCAATATACAGATGAAAGATGAATTAATTTTTAGGTTAGGATGAAGTGTTTTCAGCCAGACAGTAAGACTAAAGACATGAAAGAGAATATGTTTAGCCCTGATAACAAGGGACAAGTTTGTCTCCTCTTTTCAAGGTAATCTGGAAGACCTAGATGGTCTAGATATGGCAGAAAATAGACATACCATCAAGTTTTAGCAGAACTCTGCAGAAGAAGCAGGGAGTGCCTGACACCACAGAAGCCAGTTCAGGCTCAGATGTTTAAGAAATTGCTTTTATTTAATGAATACATTTACAAGTTTTTGGCTGATGTCACATACTTAATTAAAAAGTCTTTCAGCCTTGAAATGTGCATCATTTCCTTCACGGTGGTGTCTCTGCTTCTCAGCTGGACCACCCCATTCTCTAGAGTGGCATCATTTATCACGACCGTGAAGAGAACACTCATCTCATCGTACCTGCAAAAACAAGAGCACGCCTGTTACTGCTTCTGCTGTACAAAATATTCAGACACACGACATACAAATGACCTTAAGGTGTAAATATTTATTTTTGCTGTACTGCACTAAGTCCAGTGTGAAGCATCAGTTTTCTTGTTGCCATTCCCTGCTTTCCTGATGACATTTCTTTAAGTTATTTAGTTTTTTAGTACATAAAAAGAATGTCACTTGGTGACCTATTACAAAAGTATTTTTGAAGAAACAGAATGTATCGTTCTTCTGTTGTTTAACAGCCAAAGTTACTTTGAAGACTACTACATGGAATAGTTGTATTTGCTTTCTCTCAGGAAAAGATAATTATTTATATACTCAAGATCCATTGATTTGAACAGTGACAGCTCAAAATTCACTCCTGGTCAATAAATCATGTATGAAGCCCTTGACTGGAACAGCAGTTTTTATCTGGACAAATAATTCCATCACATATAACAACAGTGGTTCCAGACCTGGAAGAACTCTTACATTCAAGACTAGAAACAGTCTGCTATTTGAAATAGTACATAAGAATGAAACACAGAACCAGTCCAGAAGCAAAACTAGGGCAATTGCAAGTGGGAAAAAGTCCTGACAGCTCATCTTAAGAAGTTGATTTTCTATAGGAAAGTCTCTAAAAGGCATTTCCCAGTTCCAGAGAAACACCACCACTTGAAAGGCTTGTACTTCCCTTAATTGAAATAATTATCTGATGTTGCTCTTCATAATAAAACTAATTGGATCCAAATTTATAGTTTGGGACATATCCCTTTGGTCATGTGGTTACTGCACTTGATGACTTCTTCCCGAGAACAGGTGTGTTTTTGCTAGTCCACAGTATGTCATCTTTCATCTTCATAGTTTAATTTACAAAAGACTGTTTCTCCTTACTTTGTATAAAGCTGTTCCAGAGACACCTGCGTGGTTTCAAGATAACCTGGCCACACGGAAATTCTGTTTTCTGACAGTTCATTGAACAATCCTTGACAAACCTGTGTTTATTTAAAAACAAAAAGTTAAAACACTGACTTTAAAGGTTTAAAATCCTACACAAACAAACCACTAAAACTCTCCTATGTGTGCTATTTGCATTTCTGGCTGAAATAACGTCAAAGTGGAAAGCAGCTTGGCAATTAAATCTCTATTTAAAACCATGCCAGTCTCCTCCCTTCTGTGGGAACTGCCTTAAATAAAAACATTTAACAAATCCTTCTGAAGATCTAAGATAATTCTGAAAGATCATTCTGGAAGCTGAGAGGAACTGTGTTATTTATTTCCCTTCATTTTGCATGGAGCAAATATCAACACTATCAATAGTACTAAAAGCAGCGTGTTAACACAAGGAAGGCATCTTCTACCCCCTGTCTGCAGTGTGCTCCTTCACCTACTCCTCAGGAGGTGTCTCACAGCAGCACTGTGAAATGAGTACAACCATAAAGCTCCAGAAATCAAAGCAGCAGCAGCGTGACTGTCCCTAACATAAACCAAGTCTGAAACGCAACCGAAGCTTAGATGTCAAGTCAGTGCTCAACATTAAAATACTTAATTACAACATACCTGTCTCAGCTCTGGTGTTGGACCTTTTCCTACGTCCAAGGCCACTTTAATAGGAGCTAAACAAGGATGAAGCTTAAGCACCTAACAATTTTACAAGAAGCAACACATTACTAAATGTATTCTGTGACATTCTAAACAGAACTAGAAAACAGTACATTTTTTTCCACCAAAATTAAGGTTCCAAACATTCCTCACAGCACAAAATCCTGAACTAGAAGCAAGCTGTGTTTTATCTAACTCACATGCCAGCTAGGGCATGGCAGAAATCGCTGTTTTGGCTGAGCCCCACAAAAGATGGAAGTTTTGTCAACAGAGCTCCATCATCTTCAACAGAGCCAGAGAAGCCCAGGACAGCCCAGGAGCCAGTTGCCATCCTGTCTACTGCCTGATTTTGAAGGCAAACCAACCATTTGAGTAACAGGTGCTGTCTGAAAGCTATCACCTCAACTCCAGAAAACAAGGTAAAAATGGGAAGAACAAAGGTCTTCAAGGAAATGCCCCACTATGAGCTCAAACCCACTCTTTTCTCAGCAACGTTCCAATTTCTGTTAACTCCTTCATCACTTGCATAGCAAGTCACAGATAATTTCCTTCTCCCAGTGATGGGAGAGAAATAAGGTACATCAGGAAAGGTAACCTCAGAATGAGAGACAAGTTGCTGATATGGGTGAAAAGGACTGCACAGGCAGTCCCACAGAGCAGTCTATTGCTACCAGCAAGAAACATTGTCTGCACCTGCTGGGGAAGAGAACAGGGGATGAGGGAGATACTTCCATGCTCGAATTTACCATGTTGTCTGAGGGTTCTGTACTAAGGACTTCCCTTATACTTTCTACAGAAAATTACCTTTCTCTGAGAGTTTTTCTTTTTTGTTAATGGATTTTCAGCCAGCTGTAGAGAATCAAAGAGATAGGCTAATACTCCTCGGTCCAGATCTCCACTCACAGACAAAACGTGAGGAACAACATTCTTCCTTCCATCTCGACCCTGAAAAGAAACTCACGAAGGGACACATTTATGGCTCTTTTTGATGTGAACTTAACGCTGCAAAACACAGATCAAGCTTGTCTTGTCATCTCATGCAGGTAAAAGCTATGCAACTGTCTTGTCAATATGGCTCATTTCTAAGAACTTCTTGCAAAAAAACAACCCAAAACATGATTTTATCTGCTTTAGAAACTGTCTGACTGCAGTGTATCAATTGTACTGCTTTTACAATAAAAGAATAAAGAGGTGTCAACATAGTAAGCAACTGGATCAGCAAACTATTTCTCTCACACATTATCATCTTTATCAGAAAAGATTTTTAATGTAGTAAAACTTACAAGTAATTTGGATTTGTCCCCTGGATACATCTCTAACAATTCAGTATCACCAAGGTTCTTCAATGTTTCTATTGTTTCTGTGCCCCAAGGAAATCTGTAATGTAAATCAAATCCTCGTCTTCCTTCTTCATCCTGGAAGTCACTGCTGCTGAAGTTGGATGGGCCTACTGCAAACTAAAAGATGTAAGAGGTGATGACTACTGTGTACGCTGTGTTAGCGACAAAAGCCTGTCACGCAACCTGAAGCCTGTCCTTCACAATAACAGACTTTTATCAACTACAGCCTAACTAGACAACTATTAGACAACTATCTGTTGTTTTACAGCATTTCGATCTCAGATCTCTTACAAACATAAACCACTTGCCTTTCTGAAAGTCAATTATAAACTATTTAATGGGCTTATCAGGAACTGAAGGATTCTCACAAGAAACACATCTCAGAGACAGAAACGGGCTCAAAATATAATACCGTAAAACCAGTCAAGTGTGTCCATACTCTCTCTTTGAGACATAAAAAGGAAGACTATGATTCCCCAGGGGTAAGTTGCCCTTACCTTTCTCCACCATTGCAGCCTCTGGCGTAACCAGTAGTCGAGCCACTGCCCTGCAGTTCTGGGAGAACTAAACCATGCAAGCAAAGATGCAGTCCTTTCGCCTATTCTTTAAACAATAGCAAGGTCAGCAAGTTAACTCCTTCAAAAATAACAGGGAAAAAGCAAGAGACAGCATTCAAAAACAATCCAAAAGTGAAACAAGTGCAATCAATGAGTTTAAGTACAGAAAGGGATTAACCCCTCTATCACTCTACCTTCTGAGGTGGTGGTCGTGCTGTTCACTTTCCGCAACAGTGTGAAAGCACACTCCAATTTGAGCAAGGCCACAGGGCAATCTTTTGTTCACCATTTCCAAGCAGCTAACATACTGCTCCAAAGCACCTGTCAAAAGGTAAATTACCGATTTCTGTAGCTAGGGGAAAAAGAACTGAGCTTTTTATTCCTACTGAACGTAGCACATACAATACACCCTCTGTTCCCTGTCCTGTCCCGCTAGAGCTGATGCTTTGCAGAGATCAGCTCAGCAGCCAGATCCCTGCGGGTACTTCAGCAACTGTGATTTCAGAGCGCTTGTCCCCTCATTACAGGGGAAAGCATCCGACGTGCACTTGGGCACCCAAGGCCGCTCAGGTCCTTGAAACGGACACAAACTCCCAGCAGGCAGACAAAACTTCCCCAGCGCTCTAACGCAACGGGAGAATTCCCTTCAGAAACAACTGCCGGAGTCTGTCCAGAGCCTCCTCAGCCCGGCGCTGCGGGACGAGGGACCTACCGGGAAGGAGGCTCTGCCGAAGCATCCCCGCACTCTTCAGCGCTTCTTCCAGGGACGGAGCGCCCGGCTCCTGGCCGCGGGCCTCGCCCCGCAGGGCAGCGCGCAGCGTGTCGGAATGCAGCAGGCGAAGGGGCGCGCCGGGGCCGGCCGGGCCGTGCAGCGGCGCGTCCAGCGGCAGCACCTGCTCGCGGAACGCCAGCGCCCAGTGCCGCCAGCGCGCCGCCAGGTTGTCCCGCAGCGCCGCGCCCAGCGGCCCGAGCCCCGGCGCGCAGCCGCTCAGGTAATGGCGCCACGGCAGCGGCTCCGCGCCGCCCCGCAGGAAGTGCCGCCGCCGACACACCTCCAGCAGCTCCTCCCCGCCCGCCGCCGCCTCCGCCCCGTACGGGCGCTCCGGGAACGCGGCCTCGGGCCAGCGAGAGGCTCGAAGCCGCCGCCTCGGCACGGGCCGGCCCAGCGCAGCGCGGCGGCGGCACAGCGCCATCTTCCCTCAGGGCGAGGGAGCCGTGCGGACACCGCGCGTGCGCCGCGGGCCCGGCGGGGCGCGCAGGGACACGCTGCCGGCGCACGCGTACGGGCGCATGGTCGCATCACACCCTCCCCGCGAGGTGCTGCTCCGCCGCCCGAGCGGCCCCTCCCGCGCGCTCCCGCGGCAGCCCGGAGCGCCAGGGGCAGCGCGCGGCGGAAAGGGGTGCGTGTGGGGGGGCGAAGACGTTGCACTTGAGTGTCACGGGGACCTAAAGCTCTTCACGGCGACGCAAGAGCCCCCCCGCCCCTCCAGCAGCTGCGCGCTGCGCCTGTGCCGCCCGAAGGAACGCCAGAGCTTTCCAAGCGCCCATCACCGTGGCACCGCGGCGCCCGCGGGCGGCAGCACAGCGCAACTGCACTGGAAATTTCCATGCGTGCCGGTGCCAGGAGGTGGAGCTGGGGAGGAACCGCTCTGCCAGGGAAGCGGCTCGGCCCCGGTTCTGTGCTGCCCGACCCCTTCCCACCGGCCCCAGGGACCGACAAACAGAAGAAAAAAAAAAAAAAAAAAAAGAGGCAGAAGTAGGGCACTGGGTCAGGAGGGGCTGGTACAGCAGTGAACTGGCAGACGGTGGCCATGAGCTGCACTGTACCCGCCTGCCTCTGAGAACACTGTCCAGGCGAGTGCGTAGGAGTAAAGAGCAGTGTCCTTGCACTTCCCCCGCAGGGAATTACTGCTCTAGACAATGGTCATGTGGAAATACCAGAAGGCAAAAAGAAATCCAAGACGTGGCCCTGTATTTCAGTTGTGTCTTACTGGTTAAATAAAAAGAACCCCCCTCTGGGCTTCCCTTTGAACAAATCGGGGTGGTGCAAATCTCTCCTCTGAGGGGTCTACTTCTTTGCATCACTCTGTAAAAGCTGGGGTGGGAGTAGCTCAGGACTCATAGCAACAAGTGAGTGATCTGCCAACTGACAGAACTCCACAGAAAACACAGAAATATGTAGGAGGAAGAATATGTTGCAATAAAGAACAGCCCAAGCTGAACCCCAGGAAAGTGACGGCCGAGTGCCAAGTATAAATTAGCAGAAACAATAATAATCTGACCTGGGTACAAAATAACCCTGAGTTGCCCTGATTCCTGCACAGCCTGAACCTTGAACTCATGTAGGTAAACTTGAAGCTAATCATTGTTACCTATGAAGCAAGAGGAAGAAACTGAAAGTCCATAGTAAAAGGAACTTTAATATGCTGTACTTGAAAGCACTCTGTACTTTAACCCCAAGATCAAGGGTTACTCCAGCTCCCCTCAACAAGCAAATGCTGTTGCTTCCCTCAGCCCAAGCCATGCTTGGAGAGGACAGTCATGTGCAAGTCTTGAAGAAAAAAAAAAAATCAATGCAGCACATTTATGGAGCCACAGCCCCCTTCCCTCCCCCCACCTCCATAAAGAAATCACTGCTCAATACCAGTTTAAGTATAATTTGAAGTTTTAATACTAACATCTTCCCATTTCTCTGAAGCTCATAGTAAGCCTGCATGCTAACTCACAAGCCCTGACAGCTGTAGATACATCACACTCAAGCCTAGTCTGCGCATATGCTCGTGTGAAGGCGACAGTTACAGTGCTTCAGAAGCCTCCTACGCTTGCAGCAGCTCATTAGCAACACCACTGCAGAGTTTTGGTTCAGCTACACCATTACTCCAGTGGATCTTTTTTCCAAAAACTGGCCCTACACAACAAGTGAGATGAGGAAGAGCACTGTTTCCAAGAGTTACTTGGAAGCCAGCTTGTAATTCTCCCCCACGGAAGCTGAGCCTGCCATGCTAAGCGATCTAGCCCAATCAAGGCAAGGCTGGTTTTTCATATAAGCTTAAATGTTTAATCAGACACAGTTGAGAAACCTTTCTAGAATTTAATATAAAAACATTTAACATTCCATTAATGTAAAGTTGTGCACATGTTGAGAAAATTGCCATCTGAAAAGAAAATTCGGTCTTCAAATATCTTTATTGGAAGGCCATGCACTGCCTTCTGGTATTGTATTTCAAATCATTGTACATTTAACTTTGGAAAACACTGTCTGCATTTTCTAGTACAAAAAACTAAAAATTGTTTCAGGAATGTAGAGAAATATTCAACTTAAATAGCGAAAAAAGTGCACCATAATTACTGCTGCACTGCAGTCATTTCTGCATTTCCCATTTCTTAAATAACTATCCTGGTTTGTTTTTTTTTTTTCTTCTGATAACACACAATATAAAGAGCAACTATGAAAAAAACTGAAACATTTAAATAGGCTAATTTATTGAGAGTAACTTGTCGGCATGGGGTAACCTATCATAGGAGCAGCACCAGTGGCAGGGTACGCATACTGCTGCTGGTTCATGCCGTTGTGCATATTGGCAATGTTACTCCCATACTGCTGCTCGTAGCCGTTCTGGTAAGCACCCGCCGCGGGGTTACCAGCCCTGAAGCCAGCCTGCATGCCTGCAGCTGCAAAGCCATTGCCAAAAGGAGTTCCATTACTGAAACTCTGGGCACTGTAAGCCCCATTTTGAGTTTTGGCTCCAAAGTCTCTCTTTCCTAGTGCACCATAGGTTCTCTCAAAGTTCTCCCTCTCTCTAAAACTACTAAATCCACCCCTTTTGCCCGCAGAATATCTGTCACGTCGATCACCTCGGGAACGACCTATTGAAAAAGACAGTGTAGCGTTATTAAATGTATCTCAAAGGCTGCACTTCGCTAAGTTGAACTCATTTGGAGGCAAGTAAGAGTTTTCCCCTCTGTGTCCAAGCAGGGGAAGTCTACTGCACAGGATATCCAGTTGCTTCATCTAGTTAGACGAAGACTGTTTTGGTAAAGCTGTCTGACCTAGAAGGAGAGTCACATACTCTCCCACAAGTGGTGGCATCAAGGCAAAAAGTCACTTTCACCTTGCCCATGGGACATTAAGTCCACTATCCCATGCCATTTGGGAGAAGGCCACAGAACTGAGCCCCGAAGTATTAACGTTTCAAGGCAAACAGAAGCTGGTGCCCCACAGCACGAGTGAAGAGCATTCAAGGGAAGGGGCATGCTGGTTACTGGTGTTAATAAATACCTTTCCAGGTCACCGTATAGCTAAGCCACCTTCCACATCCATTTTTGCAGACAGGTTGGAGGTGGAATTTGAGTTTCCATTTGTTCCAAGAGGAAAGCTATACTCTGTAGTTAAGAACAGTAACTTACCTGAACCTCTGTCTTCAATCAACTGAAGCAATTTGGGGTTGATGGCTTGATTAGCCTCACGAAGCACAGAGATGAGGTCATTTACTTGCTTAATATTGTTAGGAGTAAAGAATGTGTATGCTGTGCCTGTTTTGGTACTGCGGGCAGTTCGTCCAATTCGGTGGATATAGTCCTCTGAGGAGTTAGGGTAGTCATAATTGATGACAAATTTCACATCTTCCACATCTGTAAAGTGTTGCAGTGTGGCAAAAAGCAAGGTACAAAGTTTTGCACACCACAACAGCCAAATCGAAGATAAACATTAGACAGTGGTACTTTAAAGGAAATAATGGCTGCAAAGAACAGTGTTAGAATCATCCATTTCTGCAAGAGTATTGTGGAAGAGAAAGTTATGCACACTCCGTCTGTCCCGTCTCATCACCCACCCTGTGATCCAAAACCTTACCATAAAGGAGTATGCATTTGCTTGTCATTCCCAACTCAAGTGTCCCCTTTACAAATCATCAAGTGACATCTGAATGCTTCTTTGCAGTAGGGCCACTAAAGCTCACAGCAGCCTCTTCATGTGCTCATTTGAGGACCTTAGAGTAAAAACATACAAGGTCCTTCACATACACACTCATTAGAAGCTCAAAAAAAAAAGGGGCCACACTGCTCGTCTTGCCAAGACCTTTGAACCGCAGCTGCAAGAAAAACATACCTGTCCCCCCAAAGTCACCAAGTTGTTTTTATGCACTGTGTCTTGTCTAGGCAAGCGCTTCCAAGAAGCCAGGGTTCACTTGAGAATGTGTCTCTCTCTGGCAGGTCTCGACATGACGACTATGTATAGGTGGAGGAACTTCGACTTTCAAAGGCATTTGAAAAGCCATTGCTTTCCTGCCCCACTTGCTAAAGTGAGAGGTGGGCTTTTTCTCAAGATTTCATGTGCCAGTACTCACCAATTTGTACAAGGCTTAGTGCATTTTAAAGCTGCTCTCTCCATTTCATGGTGGAAAAAAAAATTTCATTGACCTTTGTAATTAACTTTCTTCGACATTTCAGCAAACTCACTGAAATTCAAAGACCCACAGATCACAGCAGACAGTATGCACAAAACTAACAGTACTGCACCATGGCAAATCATGCAAAGCATGGAGAGAAGAGAAATACCAGGGCAAAGTGAACTGTGAATGAAATTGCTTATTTCATGAGAGAACAGTTTATGGGGTAGTAGTTTAAAGGATGATCTTTGCCTTTTGAAGATTACTGGCACACAATGCTCTCAGCTTTCACCTCTCTATTTGACTGGAAGCAGCCAGCCGATCACTTCCACTAGTCCTCCATCCCCCTCGAGTCCTCCGATTGTCATGCCTAGGCCTTGCCACAAAGACTGCACCTTTATGTGAAGAAAACTTAGAAAAATGCAGAGGTTAAAGAAAGCAATAGACTTTCTTTAAATAGCTTTGGGCAACTGGCATTACGAGTTGTACTAACCTAGACCTCTGGATGCAACATCTGTAGCAATCAGGATGGGTGCTTTTCCGTGTTTGAATTCTGGAACAGAAGGGATCAGTCAGTTCCTTCATTAGTTAACACAGATCATGTGCTCAGAGAAATTGTCAAAGCACTCACCATTTAGAACCCAGTCCCGCTCCTGCTGACTTTTATCACCGTGAATACCCATTGCTGGCCACCTGAAAACACAGAACTTAACCTCAGACCATCACTTGAGTAGTTTTCATTAGTCAAGGACAGGCAGAGCAACTGGGAAACTCCAGACAGCTTCTAGAGTTGAACTGTAGCATTTTAACCAGTATCTGGTGTCACAGTATTTGATGGTTTTGACACCATAGTTAAGTGGTCATTCATGAAGAGTCACTAGTATGGTCACAGTACTGGGGTGGCTCACTGAAGTTCAAATTAAACTCACCCGTCTCTCCTCATTTTCCTGGTAAGATCATCACAGCGTCTTTTGGTTTCCACAAATACAATTGTTTTGTTTTCCTTCTCACTCATTATTTCTTCCATCAAGCGAATGAGCCTGGAACAAAAAGATGACAGCTAGAGCTCTGATGGATTTGCACTAGGCAAGGTATTTGTCTCAGACTGCTGTCCAAAGACAACACATCGCACTGCAAACAAAGTATCGTTCAAAACCATACTGAATGCTCTGCACCCACTGACTACTTACTTGTCATCTTTCTCTACATCATGACACACATCCACGATCTGAAGAATGTTGTGGTTCGCACTTAGCTCCAACGCACCGATGTTGATGTGGACATATTCTTTCAAAAAGTCTTCAGCCAGCTGCCTGACTTCCTTTGGCCATGTGGCACTCCACATCAGAGTCTGCCTGTCAGGCTGGAGAGCGAGACTCAAGTCAGCACAAGATCAGTAGGTAAATCAAGTCAAATGCACAACCAAAAGAACAACTACGCAGGCAAGCCTGACAAAATGAGTTGCACTGCCCTTGCTGTATCGCAGAAGCAAGTGTCACCATGCTCAGCAGTGATAAATGCATGAGCCATTCATACTCACTCTGATCTGATCCACAATTTTTCTGATCTGAGGTTCAAATCCCATATCAAGCATCCTGTCAGCTTCATCAAGGACAAGGTAAGTACATCTCCTGAGATTGGTCTTTCCAGCTTCTAAGAAGTCTATAAGTCTTCCAGGTGTTGCAATGCAGATTTCCACACCTGAAAAAAAGCCCAGACACAGAAGTCAATTAAGTTGTTTTCACATTTCACGTCTGTATGAGGCATCAAGGCTTATCCATACCTCTTTCCAAGTCACGAATCTGTGGTCCCTTTGGAGCACCTCCATAAATGCAGGTAGACTTCAAACGGCACGCTCGGCTGTATTCGGCAGCTACCTGCTGCACTTGCTGTGCCAATTCACGAGTTGGTGCCAGCACAAGACACTACAAATGAGATACCTAACTTTTAGTTCAACTTCTACTTGAACTTTCCTTCTAATTTCACTCTAGTTGTAATTGGAAAGGCTGTCATATTCCTCCAGTGCTCAAACGACTAAAGTGAGTTTAAGTAGCCCAAAGCAAACTAAACTAAACATCTTTAATTACCACCAAGCACTGACCCATGCAACCTAGGTAAAATACACAAGTCACTAGCATCCAGGGGATACCAATTCCCTGTTCTTTATACAGTTGTACTGCTAGATTGCAAATTTCTAGAGAGTGAGATTTTTACAGTCCATTGCTCATAAGGGTTTATAGCTATATTCTCTCTGTGTGGGACTAAGGTGGTTCCCTGTTTTGATAGTCTCCCAAGATGCTCTTGCATTTCGGAATACTCACAATAGGTCCATCACCACGCTCCAGGAATGGCTGATGATTTATATGCACAATAGCAGGCAACAAGTACTGTTTGGAAGAAAGAAAAGTCTCATTACAACCTCTTCCCAGAAGTGTTCAGCCTGCACTAATGTCATACTCTCACTGCTGAAATCCAGCAGTACCACAGGCTACAATCAAAACTTACAGACAGTGTTTTCCCTGATCCAGTCTGTGCCACTCCAACCATATCCAATCCACTCAATGCAACAGGCCAACCTTGTGCCTGAATAGCAGTTGGTTCGGTGAAGTTCTGCCTCTGAATTACCTCCATTACATTTGCTTGAAAGAGAAAATAAAAACTTAATTATAGAATTTGTCTCAATTGAGCCTAGAAAAAGAAACCACTATGCCAGCCTTCACTTACCAGGGAAGTTTGCTTCGTAGAAGTTTATAATCGGTTTTGGACAGTTATGGCCCCTAACTGTGATTTCTTTGCCTGATCTGTATTGTTCAACTTCTTGCTGCAAGACAAAAAAGCCACAGCAATATTGGAAATAGGCTCGGACAACAATTATTACCTTTTAAGTTACCTCATCCATGCCTGTTGGGCCCTGTGACCCCAGCATGTTTGCACTTGTTTGTTTACTTTTACGGAAGTACATACCACAGTACGTCTAACAACATCAGGATGTTCTTGATAGAAGTTCTTCTCAAATTTGGGCAGCTCATCTAAATTCCATTTCTTTTTTGTAAGTTTTTCCCCAGGGTTTCCAAATTTCTTCCCAGAGAGAGGTCCACCTCTACTTCCTCCAAAACGGGGGGCTCCAAACCTAGAGAAGATTAAAATTGTTAACTGAGAAGCCATTACAGTTTCTTCTTGTACAACTTGACCACCATGTTTGTCCTCTATCCTGCAACTTTACAATTGCAGTGTACAAACCCTACCTACCAAGACACTCAATACTTCAAAAAGCACACTTCAGTTAACAATGTCACAGCCTGCCCAGCTGGAATTCCTATTCAAGAGGCTTTAGGGAAATTCAAAGACCTATTAGCAGCCTATTAGCGAGTTCCACGATAAGCAAAACAGGATCATTTCAAAATCTTTGTGCTAACCCGTGATCAAAATCGTGTGCCAGCCCGCACAACTGGGGCAGTTATAAAACCTTGGGCGACTTTACCCTAAACCGAGGTGTTTTTTTTTTGTTTGGGGTTTTCGGGCCAGCGTTTTGNGAGGAGGAACAAAGGCGGCGGCAGCAGCAGCAGCAGCAGCCGGCATTTTGATTTCCCCTCAATCACCGCATGGCGGGGCCGGCCATTAACATCCGCTTACACAACACAAAGCGGCAGCCGGCCGGCTTCTGCCAGCGCCAGCCAGAGCCACGGCGCCGTCCCTTGCGAGGGAGGAAAAGGGAACCGCCCTAACGAGAGCTCCCCGAGGCTTCGCCATCGACCAAGCGCTCGCCCAACCCACTGACCCACAAANTGTTTTTTTTTTGTTTGGGGTTTTCGGGCCAGCGTTTTGTGTTAGCGTTACGGATTCGCTCCCTGCTGTCCACAAAAGGCTTATTATGTCCAGAGCTTGCTCTGGCAGCCCCAAGGCGCCGCTGGAAGCGACGCTAAGCCCCGTGCCGAGGCTCGGACCGCGGGGCTCCCGCAGCCGCTCCCGCCGGCTCCCCGGGCTTGGCGCGGGGCACGATCCTTCCCGGCACAACACAGCGCTCCCAGAGGGGACCTGCCCGAGCGGCCGCTGCTTCCTGCCAGCGCTGTTTCCTTTGTCTCTCATTTCTATCTACGCCACANCCCAGCCCACCCCACACCCCCCCCGGTTTGGAATAGGGGCACGAGAGGCATCTCCCCACGGAACACGAAGCCCGCCCGCGCCGCTCATAAGCGGCCACACGGCAGCGGCGGCTGCGGCGAGGCGGAGACACCGAAGCCCTGCCCGGCTTACAGCCGCCCACGCGCAGCGGCCGCCCTCGGCGGCTCCGGCAGCCGCTGCCCCTCCCCCGACCTCCGGAAACATCGAAGCGGCCAGAGGCGCGGGGGAAGGGCTCCAGGGCCCAAAACACACACACACACACACACACACACACACACCCCCCCGGCAGTGCGAGCGCCTTGGAAACAAACCCAACGCAACGAAAAGCGGCCACCAGCACAACCCCACACACGCTCTAACGAGAGTCCGGACGCTGGCGGCGGCTAGCGCCGGCCGGGCCCCCGGACTCACCCTCTGTCCCTGTCGCTCGAATATCCTGGCATGGTAGCAATGGTGGCGGTAGGCGAGACGATCCCGAGCACGTAAAACGGGTAGCGGAACGCTGGGCGTGGCTCCGCGCCGGTGGTGGGGGCGACTGAATGTGGAACACCCAAGCCCCCGGATGCCGGTTATATACGGCAGCGCGGGGGCTACCGGGAGACGGCCGGTGACGCAAGCGCGAGGCCCGCCCCCCACTTATGTAAGCGGCGAGGGCCGGCCCCCCAAGCCCCGCCCCCTTCCCCGGTGGGCGGGGCCTAGGCTCGGTTTGGAGCACACGGGCGGGATGCCCCGCCCACTCTGAGGCGTGATTGGGTGGTGTCACTATCCGCGACGCCCCGCCCTCAGGGGCTCGTGCTCCCCCCCCCCCACCACTTCGCCCCCGCCCACGCACAGAAAGGCGCGAGTGGCCGCGCGTGCGCAGAGCCGCCGTCCGGCCGCGGCCTAGCGCCACCGGCCCTGCCCTGCGCCTCGGCCTCTGCCCGGTGCGTGCGGAGACGCTCTGCGCTCCTGCCTGGCTCTCGGGAGCACGTGTGGTCCCCGCTGGGCGCGGAACGCCGGTGGCAGAGCAGAGGGAGCACAGCTGCGCACGGGGAAGCTCACAGAGACTTCACGGTCGCGTGAGCCGTTTGGGCAAAGCCTCCTGGAAGCACTGCAGCGGATTAAACCCTGGCACAACGGGCATTGCCGTGTTTACATAGAGTCCCAGGATGGGGGGGGGGTGGAAGGGGACCACTAGAGCCCATCCAGCCCCAGCCCCTGCTAAAGCAGGATCCCTCGGATCAGCAACGTGTCCGGGCAGGCTGGGAATCCTCCCTGAGCAGCCTGTTGCTAATAACTGATACGTGAAGGAACGGTAGATTCAGCCACACTCCTACCTGGGGTTTTCAGGAGACTAGAGGGTTTAGATGTACAGATCATTATGGTGACAACAGGCTGGACACACTGAGAACAGCAGGTTATTAAACGCTACTGGGAGCAGGGCTTTTAGACTGTTACCCGTTGCCTTTTATAAATATTAAATACATGTGATTAGAAGCAGTTACTATTTTTATCTTTCAAATTCCATAACAGGGCTAGCAAAGCAATTCAAAGGTCACAAGTGCACCAGTGCACTGAAGGACAGGGCTGTTTAGAAAGCACACATAACAAACGTTAAATACCTCAAGTGGCTTCTACGTGGCTTATCTGCCCTGCTTTGCTAGCTTGAGGAGTAACTTGAATATCCTGCTACCTGAGGCTTTAAGCACACAAAAGAAAAGGTGAATCTTGAAGCATAAATACCAGCAGCCATATTGCCAAAGCACCTGTTCCAAGCAGTGGCAAATGCAAACAACATAAGGAAGGAGAAGTGCCACATCAACAGTCGCTGCTTATATCCTCCCACCTTCTAGTGAGCCATGCTTTAAGACACTTCTGAGGCAAAAATAACTATTTGATGGCCATTTCCTCCCATTTTTGTTCTATTTATGCTCTTAGCCTCTAAGATACAGTGACAAAGTATTTCATAGTTAATTTTACACTACCTGAAAAACATTTCCTTTCCTTTTCCACACATAATTTGGTAAGAACAAGAGGTGTGAAAGAAAATGAGTTATTAGAAATGGTGCATAATCATTTTCCATTTATTTATACTCTTTGTGTACATTAAGTTTCCTCTTTTGTAAACCAAAGCTGCAGTCTTTCTCCTTTAAATGCAATCCCATGCATTTGACTATCCTTGCCATGTTTATTGACAAGAAATGTACAGTATTTGTGCAGATTTACACAGGCCTCGTAGATTTACATAACAAATGCATAAATGTTTGTGCTCTGTTGTGTAGTATTTCTTTTAATTGTTACTAAAAATGGAGCAAGGTTTTCAAATAATATTACTAGATATCTCCACGATCTCTTTCTCAAAAGTAACACCTCCTTTGGCCTTATCTTTGTTTCTGAGTAACCACAGCTGGTCCCCTTCTCAGCTATTTGGATCATTACCCTGATTAATCCCCTTTTCTCATTATTCTTTTTGTAGTACTTCCACTCAATCTCTTAATGCTATCTCCTGCACATTTCTAATAGAGGATCCTCCTCATCTTTGTTTTCAGTAGGGGTTCCTCATTTATCATAGGTCCTAAAAGATTTTGATCCCCAAATACTCCTTTCCATGCACTACACCTACACACCTATAGGCTTCCTGCTTGTGTTTTTTTTTTTTCCAAAGGCTGTGAAAAATAGCAAAAAATCGCTATCACAATAAAAATCCAAATTAAAAAATAATTTAAAAATCAAAATAAAAGCATTTCTTCCTATTTTGTGCTTGCCTGTTACACGTTTAGCTTACCGCAGCTGATTTTGATTTCATTATTTGTTTGTATATAACTCAGTGGTTCCTGTTACTGTGCTGTTTAAATGTTCTAAGTAATTGGAAAGACTAAATAAAAACCTTGTCAGTCTCGCCTGCATGCATTTAGTCTGCAAGTAACTCCTCTTGATTTCCTTTTTGAAAAAAAACCAAAAAACTTCCTCATTTTTATGTTCCACCCCTTCAAGTGAAACATGGTCAACTTGCCCGAGTTCCCTTCTCACTTGGAACCAACATATGCGAAAGAAACCAGCACAGCTTTGCAGAGCTGCCAATGTATGAAACAAATCCGTGTTCTGCTATTGATTTGTAACGATTACGTGTTTGCTCATACATAGAAAAGCTTTTTTTGTGGTTATTATGGCGGTAGTTGCATTTGGGTTAACTATCCACAGACGACATTCCCAGGCTGTTGGAGCTAACAGTGTCACCGATGTTTACTGGCTGCCAGCAATTGTTTTTATAGTCCTAATTTGGATTATTCCTCCTGTTGTGCTGCAGGAATTTGAAGGATAAGGGGCATTACGATTCCTAGGTTTGTGTGACTTGATGCAACATGGAGACTCGTGAATTCCTGAGGAACACACAGCACTGTTGCTCACTGAGGAAGATAATACACCTTCACTTGCCAATGTCTTAAAAACCTCACCTGCTAACAGCTAATATTACAGGAAGTTTCGCTAGACAAAGGTTTTAGCACTGCTGTTGTGCACAAAAGCCGGCGCGTTACCCCAGGAACACCATCGCCCGCCAAGTTAAACCATCTCCTCTCTGTTAATGTAAACACCATCCCCTATCAGCAACCGTCCCCTCCCCCGGGCCGGCAAGGTCAAGTGCTGGAACTTTCCCCCAACTCCACCCGCCCGCCAGAAGCCTCATTTCGCTTGTGAAAACGCACAACAGCCGCCTCCGTGGCGGGGTGACGAAGGCGGAACCAGCCCGGGCGCGCTCCCGCCATCGCCGCCTTTTACAGCCTGGGCTGGTACCGCGCCGCCATTTTACACGGCCAAAGCCGCAGCCCTGCCCGGGGGAAAATCAGCCCACGGGGCCGGGGCGCTGGGCAAAGGGAAGCGACACAAGGCGGGAATGGCGGGCGGGCGGCACCGGGCCGGCGCGGGGGGACACGGCGGGCGGGGGAGGCCACGTGACCCGCCGGTGTATTCCCCCCCCCGTTTCCATGACAACCGCGGCTTCCGCACCAGGACAAAAACAACCCCCGGCGCTCAGAGCCCCGCCCCTTCCGCGCGGCCCGTCCAATCAGCGCGCACAACGCCGAGAGCGGCCATTTTAACCGGCGCGGGGGGAGCGGGCGCCACCGTCCGTTGGTGCGCGAGGCGCTGCGCCATGGGCAGCGCTGGCGACAGAGGTACGGGACAGCGCCCCGGGACAGCGCCCCGGGACAGGCTCCACACGGCGGCCGCCCTATCCCACCCCTGTCGTGCCACGCTGGGCCGAGAGCGTGGCGGCTCCTCTCCCTCCTGCAGGGCCTGGCGGGGGGGGGGGGGCAGCCTCCGTGCCCTGCACGCCGTCTCTTTTATCCCTAAAGTTCTCTTTTTTTTCTCGTGTTTAAGCTCTTTGTGTTAGTCTCCCCTCATCCCCTCCGGTGACACCTCTAAACTGATAAAGCTGGGGATGAACTGTAACTGACCTTTTCAAAGAGGTACCGATCTGAAACGTGCTGGCCTCCAGCCTTCCATGCACTTGGAGTTATGGATATGTTAGGTGATTTCTGGACCTAATGAAAGAGCAGAGTGATGGAAAGTGACGCTCCCTCTGTCCAAAATCTGTACAAGTTATGTTACAGTAATTGTATACTTTTTTTCCTTCCAACAATGACTTATCCCTCCCCTAGGAATGTGAAGTCCTTCATAATACATAAAAATACTGTTTTGTTTAGAAAAGCAACATACAAGGGGAAATCCAACCTAAAGAGATCATGGACTAACAAAGGGGAAAAGTTTTCTTCTTCCAAGTTGATCTTTTATCTGGGTGAGAAGACTCAGGAGGATACATGTACTTCACAACACGTTGAATTCAGGACTCAAAGTTTGTTGCTCGACGTAGCATAGAGTTGGTGGCAATAGCTCAATATTCTTGTATTCTCTAACCAGCAAACTAATAAAAGTACTCCTTGAATGTAGCTCTCATGAAGAATACTTACATTAGCCAGCGTAGTTGCCTAAAGGTATTAGCAAAACTCAGTTTGTAAGAGAGAAGCTCATGCTTTTCAAAGAAGTGTAAGTCATTTCTGAATCTGGACAAAAGACATTTCAAAGCTTGTTTTGTTAGGTCTTTCAAAGTTTGTAATTCCTGAGTATATGGACAGAACAAAGTAATCTGCCCAGCCTTTGGTACTTCGGTACGTGCTATGACTGTGTAACTGAACAAGAGAGTGTTGTGTCATTCCTCATTCTGTCTGTATTTCCATCTGAAAGGAACAGTTTACTGAGAGGAGGTTGCTTTGAGGTGGATGTCCACTTGCTTCCTAGTAGCAAGTGTCAAGATGACAGGAAACTGCTTCAAGTTACACCAGAGAGAGTTTAGATTAGGTATTGAGAAAAATTTCTTCACTACAAGGGTTATCAAGGACAGGCCTGGGCTGTCTAGGGAAGTGGTGGAGTCACCATTCTTCCAGATATTTAAAAGACATCTATGTGTTGTCATGACGTAGATGTAGACACGATTCTATTATTCTATCTGACATAAACAGGACACAGAGTGGAAAGCTTGCAACGTTCAATATTTGGGATGAGGGGGAGAGCATGACTGCGATTTACCACCTATGGTGGAGTCCAAGACACTTCAACAGATTCCATCTTTCACCATGACTAACCATGTCTTTATTTCTGCATCTTTCAGTTCTGACATTAATATGTTTTATTCTTCCATAGATTGGGTTGATGTTGCCAATGATCTTCTCAGGAGCTGCCACATAAACCTGCACATAAAGCATCTCTCAGAATGTGGTGCTGATGTGTTTGTTCATCTTTATGAGTCAATCTTAGGAGAAAAAGTGCCAGGTAGGAACAATAATCTAAACTTGCTTTTCACTTTTGTGGTGTCTGTATTTTGTAATGAATTCAAGTTTGCAACCACAGATGTAGGGATTTTAAAGCATTTGTGTCCTTAGAAAGACAAACATGCAAGAATGTAATTATTTAAGAAGATTTAAGTAAAACTGGCCATTAAAAACCTTTTTTTTTAACTAGTTATGAATGGCAGCTATGAGGGGAGTTCACTAGTATAGCTACAGCAAAACCTTTTCTATTGTAAACTTGGCCTTGAAAGCTCTACACAAGCACAATACCTTTGAAGGGTGCCAACTGGCCCATTTCTCTTAAAGAGGGGTTAAATACTGAAGCCTGTTCTCATAAAATGCTTAATGCTTAATACTTACAGTCTGCTAAGAGCAGAGCTGTGATTTAACTCTGGTTTAACCTAACTCCATTTGACTTAAGCAAAGGCTATACAGTGATGTGTTTGTTTGGTTTAGTGTTTGGGAAGGGTCAAGTCTCTCACTTGCAGAAGGTAACTGCAGGAAGTAACTGGCAGCTGTTGGTTGTAGAAGTTCTCTTAAATGTAAGTCCAAAACTACAAATAATGTTGCTCCCAGTGAAGTAGTAGAACATTTTCTACTTCAACAGTTACTGCTGACCTTGAGACAAACTGCAGTTCCAGTCTGAGAATCTGAACTAGATGTCTGTGCTGGGTGTGGAGGAGGAAAAATACTTTGGTAGTCTCTCTTCTTGCATTTAATACTTCAGCTGATAAAATCCTCACATCTTCCAGGGGGTGTTCTGTTTGTACTCAGCACAAATTTCATTCAACCATCTGATACTTGGGCTTTTCACAGAATGGTAGGGTTGGAAGGGACCTTTAGAGATCATCTAGTCCAACCCCCAGGTACACAAGGTACTGACAAAATACTAACTTGTAAGTGAAAGTTAAAGTAGTCTAGTCAAAACATCTGCAATAAACTAGCTATTTAAATACCCTAAAATCTATTACTATTTATTTCAAATAGATTTCATAGCTACTCCTAGAAGCCAAGAGGATGATGCACATAATGTACAAGCAATAATAGATTCCCTGGCATTGGACTATTTGCAGGTCAGCTTGTCACACATCTCTGGTAAGTACTGGTTTTAACATGGCCAAACACCAGCTGCATATCTGTTTGGTTTAAATGAACATTTTGTATGCAGCATATCTTATAAAGCATACTTTCATGCTTCAGTGGAAGGTCTTTTCCTATAGTGAATGTCATCAAAACACTAACTCCTGCCTTGGACTTCAGGTTATAAATTTAAACAGCAAGCAGTGAACACGAGAGCTGTCTTGTATGACACAGACCTGTAAGAAGTGTTGAAGTTAATCATACTTGTCTGCTGAAGTGTTAGCTGAAGTCTGTTATTGGCTCACTATTTGTGTGTGTACAGTTAAAAGCTTGGAGACTGTTGTATTTGCTTTTGAAAACATGAGCCTTGAATTTCAAACTTGTTACTGAATGTTACAATTTGTGAGTAAAGACTTGAACCCTTGTGTCTGTCTTTATACCCAGACAACAACTTGAACTGAGCACTCACATGTATAGTCTCTCAGAACATAGCCTGCAAAGAAAGAACTGCTTGCTTGATACGAAATAGCTCTTTCTAATTTTGTACAGTATGGCTGGTATTTGTAACCTGCCTGTCAGAGTGTGGACTTGGTTCACACTGGAGCTAGTATGTGTAAGAAAACATTAAACACCAACTTTCCCTGAAAATACCCTTGATGATATTTTTGTGTTAATGTGTAACATGAATAAACTTTCACTTATTAGAACTGAAAATGTGCAACTTAAGGAAACTTTTAAGATGTTTTAAGCTTACCTAGATAGCCATAAATGAGTGCCTGCTTGTCTTCTGATCTGACACCTTCACAAGAATTTCTAAGCACTTTTCTCCACAAGACTGCTGCTCCTGTGAAGCAGTAGTTATTAATGTGTCAGTACCTTCTCTTAAGGTGAGAACATTGTGAAAGGAGAAAAGGAATCGATCAGAAACCTCCTTGAAATATTTGATGGTTTGTTAGAGTATCTTACAGAAGAAATCAGTGAATCTTCTTCCCACAATGGGGGTGAGTAGACACATGTCCTAGTTTAAGGTATTATGTTCTGCTACTCCTGTATCATGGACAACTTGCCACTTCTATTTGTCTGCTGTCAAGTTAACTTGCTGAGGACATTGTTAGTTTCTCATGACCAAAGTTCTTAGTGTTCAGTGGTGGAATACAGCTCCTGTAAGAGGTAAAAACCGTTTCTTGCTGTTCTCACCACCAGCTGTAGAGAATGAATCCTTTAGAAGATATAAGCTTTGTGAAACATTGTTTTGGGATACCCAAGGTGTCCCCAGTGTAGCAAAGATTTATTTGGTGGGTTTGCTTTACTTGTTACCTCGACAATGCAGAAGAGGAGAAAGGCTGAATCTGACCACAAGAAGAAATTTCAGTGGCCAAACTATTTACATTTGATATTTTCATAAACAATAATGATAAATATAGATCATTTATTTTCACCAAAACTTCAAAAGTCAGGATTTGGAGAATATAATCTTTCTTCCTCAGTCTTGGGGCAGAAACCTACTCCAGACAATTAATCCTGTGTTAGCGTGTTGCTTTTCAACTTGTAAGTCAAATGGTTTAGGATTCAGGGAGGGAAATGTTGACTTGGAACAGTGAGCAAACATTGCTTTTACTTACTAAGAGACAAACAGGATGATGACTTAAGCTTTCCTGTGAAATGGATCTCGGGAGCAGATTCACAGCAGGAGCTATTCAGAGGAAAATGCTAACCAGGGGAAGAGAAAGTACTCAGTCCTTCATAGGCATTCCTTACTGCAGGCTGAGTACTGGTCTCTTAAAACTGATAAGAACTGTCACCACTGGCTGTTGCACCTATAGCCTCCTGTCCTCTGTGAATGGCATAAAGAAGGTGGCAGCAAAGCTTGTGCTTCTGTTTTACCCTTCTCAGAATGCCAGTGCTGCTATCCTATGGGTGTGAGTGACTCCTGTTTTCTAGTTGTTAGTACAGGACTTAACTCTTTGGAGGAAGAAAAGTGTTATTTACAATTGAAACAATAGGATATATGATAGTTGGTTTTCAAACATGTGCCATAAAAGTTGCCCTCCCCCAAGAGGGGCATTACACATCATCATTATGTTTTACTACACTTAAATTGTTTTTATGATATTGGCAATAATACCTGATAGTAAACACATAGAAGTGTTTTTCTCTGAAAATAATTGCCTCTTCATTATTAACAGATGAGGCAAATGTGCCATCCAAAAATGAAACTCAAATTGCATCTCAAGAGCATCTGGAAAGCAATGCTGGTCAGCTTATGCAACCTTCAGTGTCCTCATCAGCTCAAGGGTAAGAACAATTGGCAATATTTGCACCAATGTAGCATTTCACTATTTTTCTGTAGAGAAAATAGTAGGTGTTTGATAGTATGCAAGAAGGAAGCATCCTGATTACATACATCAAATGGAATGTGAGGTAACTTTCCTCTAGGCAGGCAGCAAGAGGGCTAAAATTAGATCCAGAACTTTTTTGCTCTTTAAGAGTACTGATGGCATTTTGTTTCCCTTATGTTCACTTGACACGTGGAATGAAACAAGTTGAAAACTTAGTCTCAATTTTAAACAATTGCATTTTAGTTAAAACTGCATTCAATGTGTCTTTGTGACCTCTACATTGATTTGTTTTGTGGAAGCTGGTCTGCTATGTCCTACACTGTTAAGAGCCAGCTCCCTGAGGTAGAGGTGCCACTCTTCTGCAGCTCCATCTGGTGGACTGAAGTGGCAAAGACTTTTAAAGTAAATATTTTACAGCTTTATGTTCCTCTTAGGTCCCAGTCAGAATTGCTTGTTCCGTCTGGTGATGTAGATGGATCAGAATCTACCAGTGAGTTAATTAGACTTGGAGATACTGCTTATTCATTTTCCAAGAGAGAGGAAGGTAAGTTTGGGTGAAAAACATTTTAAGACTACTTTTAGTTTACTTCTTTTCAGACAAATATTTTGTTTTAAACAATTTTTTTTAAATGAAAGAAAACCAAAACATACCCAAAATAAACCCCAACCCACAGTAAGCAAACATAGCTGAAGCTGATCTTGCTGAAGTTAAAGACTTGTCTTAAGAGTGTGTTCCACTTAAAAACATTATGGGTGGCTCTAGAACAAATAATGTGCAGCCTTATGAAATGGAATCCATTCCTGTTTCCAATAACAATACCTCTCTGCAAGTAGAGTCAAAGAAATATTACAAACTATGACATATTTATTGAATAGCATTAGCAGTAAGGATTTAACAAGAGCTGTTTTGATCAGTGGGGATTGCTAGCACCAAGTTATTAACGTACCAGATATGAAAATAGTCCAGTTCATAGCAACATGCTTCTACTTCTTCATTTCATCTTCTTCAAACACCACTTTAGAACTTAAGTTGCCTGAATTGCTACCAGCAGCAAAGGACAAGGAGGTGGAAGACTCTGAATTCTCTGAAACTGAAAGGGCCAGTGCAAAGGGAAAGGGAGATGGTGAGTACTTATTCTTCTGGTGGGTATTGCTGTTACTTGGTTGGAGCTTCAGCTACATTTTTTTCCTTTTGTGGTTCAGTGAACAAGATGCCACAGGTAAAAAGTCCTTGTGAAAGTTTCTGGCATCCAAAATCATATTCTCAAGGGCACTTCTGTGCTGTTTTTAAGGACAGTTATGGATAAATTATATATTGGGTGAATCATTCTGACAATTGTCCTTAGACTCTGTCATTGCTCAGAATCCCTTTGTGTGAGCAGATGTTCCCCACGTGGATCTAAACCAATGGTGGGGAAAACAACAGCAAATCAAAAGCTGTTTACTGTATATACACATAGCTACAGCCATGCAGTGTGGGAACAGTATAGTCATATACATATATATATTTATACAAACACTCATGGAAAACTTGGTGCTCTTAGAGAAGTTGAGACAGCAAGGAGCTACAGGATGTATCTCTACGTGAAAGGAAAATAATATGGTAAAGTATAAAAATGTTACAGTGCTGTTCTAGGCAGTCCAAGAAAGATGGCAGCTAACAGATGTTTAGGTAATTCCATCTAACATGCAGAGAGAATACACAAAACATTCTGCTTTCACAGATAACACAAAAACTTAAAGTGCTTTATGTTTGTCTCTTAAGGATCAAAGGAGCCTGTTCATACTATTGAACATGAAACAGACAGTTTGAATGCCAGTGCTACAAAACTTGGGGAGCCCATACAGCAAGCTATTCCTTTGCTACCACCATTCCAGTCTTCAGGAGCTAGACCTCGTTATCCTAGATGGAGAGATCACCACAGCTCTGCCAGTCAGTCAGCAGCTTTGTCTAACAGTCAGAGAGTGACAATTCCTACTGTAAGTAAAAGCCTCAGATAATTATTATGCACATCCATAATTAATATTACTGCACAGTTTACAGTAAACAAAATAATTATACCGTATTTTAATTTATCTATAAAATCAGCATTGATTCCCATGCAGGCAAACCTAAGGTATGCCATTCCTGTCAACATCCTCCAGGGAATTTATAAAACACATTGCTTTCTATTTCAGCTTCAAAAGCCACTTATATTACAGTCTGAAGATGTTTCTGGTGGTCTTCCTCTATCAAGGGAAATCCCTGGTGAGAGAAAATTTTACACTTCTTATAGAGAAACTCTTCTATGTCAAATGTTACATTGATTTTTATTGGCACTACAAGAAACATAGTGCTGAATATACCAGTGCATTTAAAAATACAAGTTCCTAAGTTCATATTTCTGTCTTTTATAGAGAAACAAAAATAAGTTACTTTTAGTCTGCACAATATGCTGGTGAAAATTATTCTGTCCCCCCAGTCAAGCCAGTTAAATGTGCATATGCTACAGATATCTCTTCTAGCACATAACTCCCATGGCTGAGCTTAGTCTGAGCAGAGAAATATGGACCAAATAAGCCAGTTTCAACTCTAGGAAAAAGCCATTAACTGTTGTTATAGAAAAGGTTTAGAAGATACTTTCCACTACTTACTGCCTCTGTTGCCTGGGAAACACTGCTTACCTTTCTAGTTTCCATAGCATTCCAGATCTCAGAAATTACCAAAATGAATGTCACACTCTGTAACCACAGTTGCTTTGTCATTCTGTTCCCTTTGAGTATGTGGATCCAAAGGCCATGGATCACATCTTTTTTATCTTGTCCCCTATATGAGTAGGCACAGTGCAGTCTGTACCATCGACTAACACTTACCCGTCATCTGCATCTGCAATGGGAGACACGGTGATATCAAATGATGCTGAACACAGCATGGCAAAGGTAGGTGCTGCATCTTTACCTTACCTGTACAAGTTCAGTCCATATGTTTGGATTTTCTCTTGATATCTTGTGGTACTTCTAGGCCTTTTTTTCAACCTGCTTTTGCCTTGGTTTCTTCAACCAAGCAGTGGTGCAGTGTCTTTACACTGTGACTGTATCCAGTTTATACAGCACATCAGTTCTTTCTGGAGGTGTTTGCTCCAAGCAGTACAAGTGCCAGTATCTATAGAGCTCTGATTTATCACAACAAACTAGTTAGAGGTTATCTTGGGTTTGATCAAATATGTGTAAGACACAAGAGGTCACAAGTCATGTCCTTTCTCCAAAGTGTTTAAATTAATAAGAATTTTGGTTTTCTGAGGTTGTTCATACTCCAATACAATTCAGATTTTGCTCCCTTCCTAAAGATCACTGAACTGCCTGGCTCTACTCCTTCATTTGGTTTCCTTGCATTGTCCTTTGCTTCTCAAAAACCAAGTAACACAAACCTCACAGACTGATCAGCAGATGCCATTCTCTGCTTGGAGAAACACGTCTGTCTAGGAAGTACCTTTCTCTCAGAATCACTTTTCTTGCCTTCTGCAACCACAAGAGGTACTCACACGCTTCATTTGTTCTAATAGCTTCAACAGCCTTTACTTCTACATTGTCTGTTATAAACACTGTCTCCGTTTCAAACTCATTTTCCACTGGTGTCTCTGCAAGCCAACCCCAACTTACTCTGGTCTGAACAGATACCAGGCAGTACTAACTAAACCAGGGTAACTAAATGCCACAAGGACATCAAGGTTTTCCTTCATTTGCTGGGAATTGCAGCTTAGTCCATAGAGTTCAGTTTACTCTCAGTACTTGGCACTAGGCCCAGGCTAATGAAGTGGTGTGTAGGGATACATAACTTAGACCCTGTTCTTCTGAGTCAGTGGTTTAGCTGCAGACAAGTCTTGAACCGATCTTCTACATTTTTGACAATCTAGTTCTTTAAACACCTAATTCTGTAAAGCACACTATCTTCAGTTAGGGACCTGGGTATACAACTACTTCTGTATTATGTATATATATATATGTAAAATCATAGGGTTTGAGATGATTCTCCTATCAAAGCTGTTGCAGGATCTCTCTGCTCACTTGATCTATAGCATTTACTGTGAAGATCTTACTAAAATCTCAATTTACTCCTTTTCCTAGGTTCCTTGGGAATATGGGACCTCCATATCTGCTTCCTCTTCAGATCAAGAACTCTCACGAGGTGCTGATGAACAAATGACACAACCTCCCAGGCCTGAATCTAGACTTGTGCCTAGAATGCAAAGGCAAGTTCATTTTTTTGGTACTGAGCCAAGCTGGTACTTTCCTATATGTGGCTACCCAGAGACACCCCTGTCCTTGACTTCATTACAATGAAAGATGAAGTTTAACAGAAAGATTTCCTATTTCTCCTGACATAAATGCATTTTCTTAAACACAGGCATTTGAACTTTCAGCTTCTACTTAGTCCTATAAAAATGTGCTCATGCAAAAAGTGAATTGGATGGCAGGAGGCAGGGCTTATCCTCAAGCTTCTACAACAGACCTGAATTTTGTTTTCTGTTTTAGCAGATATGAAAACTTTACTGCAGCTTCACTGGAAGAGTCTCTGACCTACAGAACAACAAGGGAAAAGCTGTCTGAGCAGGAGCTTCATGAAGTGTCAGAAAAACTCTCTCACAAGTTACAAGAGCTAGATTCAGTAAGTGAAATCTATTCTTTGTTGCTTGGTAATGACAGTGGACAGAAAAGAACATACATTTAATATTGGTGAAAAGGAAATCTGTAACTAACACCTTACTTCAGACAGTTCTACATTTTGAATGAATTATTGAATCTGACCTCCCTCAAAAAACAATCTGTCCAATAGATGTTGAAGAGAGCTTTGGGTGGGCACAGCCCAGAAGAAGAGCTGCCAGATGAAGACAACCTGTCTCAGCATAGTGACAGTGTCATGGATTATGGCCGAAGGAAAGATGAACGAGGTAACAATTCTTCTGCCAGTGAACTGTTGGAATGGGAAGGAATATAACAAAAACCCTTCCCCTGTAAAGCTGACAACTGAGCCACTTCTAGTTAGCTACTAAGTTTTGTATTGTTAGTTCACTTACATTTTGTCTTAGATCTAAACCTGAGCAACAGTGACAATTATGATTAAGTTTCTATTTCACCCTTACAGAGCTATGGTAGAACTTCACTAAAAATAGAACACAAACACAGTTGCAGTAGAAAATGTACAGAATAGAGCAGGGACAGAATACAAGCTCATGGCTGGAACTGGGACTGAAATGAAGGCCCACCCACAGGTTCTCCTGTGCTGAACAGAACACGTACATCTCGGTAGCCTACAAACATGTTGTGCAGTGTGTGTGCTGGTGGCAGTAAGATTCAGTAATGACCTTGTATGTACACAAGGCTATAAAACTATCACATAGCTTGATATCGTGCATATGTACATCATACGGCATGATGGAGCTGTCAGAGACCCTGGCATACAGAGTCTCTCACCTTGAGCTGCCTTCAGCTGTCTTTGCTGCCTTTTCCTTCCCCATCTGAAATATCTTTTGGCACTTTGGTATAATATAAGCCCCACATTTTGCCTTTAGAATTATCCCTGCCACAAAACAAAGGACAGGGCTTTTTTACTCTTACACTGTATGGTTTGGGGAGCTTTGTTCTATAGGTTTGGTGGGAGGTTGTCTTTTCTTTCACTTTAGATACTTAATGAATTGCCTTTCCTTACAGACACACCACATCCAAGGTACCCAAACAGGCCACGATCACTTTCTCCAGCCTCACCCTCATCTCAGCATCAACTCTTTTCAGAGTTGGAAGATCAAGTTTGCACTAATGGAACGGGCCAAATGAAGAAAATACACAGTCAGTTGCTAAAAGAAAGGGATGAAAGAACAAAAGCCACAAAGGTAATTTCTTGGCTAGACCTATTGCTCGTGATTACCAACAGTTGTACTAAAAGCATTCAGTTTTAATGCTTTTTACTTAATGGAGGCATCTGGCCTGTTGTAGTAATTTTGCATTGTTGTATGTGTAGACTGCTGAGGAAAAGACTTAAACTCCAAATTTTGCAGGAAAGAGAGCTTAAAGTGGAAGAAGCTACTTTGTACAATCCACTGAACAACTTAATGCGGTGGTCATGTGGATTGATTATTGTCTCTGAAAAGTTTCCTGTATTTTTATTTTCCAGGGGGTTGCTAAAGCTTACGAAGATGAACTAAGAATTTATGAAGCCAGGGAGAGGCTGAGACTTGCCAAGCTCAGAGAAGTCATCAGGCAAATGGTATGTGATGCACTACAGTGATTGTTGGTTATGTTTTGGTTTTTTGTTTTAAGTTTGTCTAGATGAACTGTGCAGGCACCAGATGTGGCTTTTGGGTACAAAAACTCCTTAACATACAGTGTCATGTTGCAGTACACTACTCAAGTACATCTGCTTTTCCTCAGATGGGTAGAACCACGGGACAAGTAGTTTGACAAGCTTCAGCACTTGTATGTATTAAGAATAATACCTGTTCTATGGGTAACATCACCATAGAAGCTTTTCATATGAAGGGGAAACTCCAAGACAGATTTAAAGAATTAAAGCAAAGGGAGCAAGTAGATGGCTCCCACAAATGGGCACTTCATACACCCCACAGGCAGGTTAACATAATTGGAGCCCCTATACACCATAGGCCAGCTGCTTAACATTAGAGCAGTTGCTTTGTGCAAGGATGGTTTGCTGATGTGATGATACAGCAAAGGGGGTTTTGCTACGTTCTTACATACTACTGCAACAGCGAAGAGCTGAAGCTGAGAAAGCTGTGTCATGCCAATGTCATACCCTGGGCCTTTTTCAGAGGCTTTGCAGGAGCAGCCCACAGGCTGCTGCAGAATTGTTCAGTGCTGCAAAGAGCTGAGGTTACAGAAAAATGAAATCTAACCTTTGCCTGAACCCTGACCTGCATTTGGGTAAAGTCTGTCCTGGAGAATCCAATGCAATCTGTCCAAATTCTCATGCTGAAGTTTCAAAGACATTGAAGTTCTGATATCCAAACTATGTGATCTATCAGTCTTTCCCTTCTCATACCTGTTCTCCATCTGTTTTACATCTGCTCCTAAGGAACAAGAACACAAAGAAAACATCTTTAAAGAACCTCCAAAAACGCCTCAGCCAGTGAAAGTTTATTCTAGAAAAACCACACCTCGGAATCCTAAATACAGCCAGTGGATTCCAAAACCAGGGACTGGGAAGCCAAAAAAAGCAGCTCCAAGTAAGAATTGCAAAACTATACTTGGTGGAAAACTGGCATCTTTTGAAAGCACACGTTGAACTCCAAGAATAAAGGCGTCAGGCCAACATGTACCAGGCAGCTGTAGCATTTTCCCCTTCTTACGACCTCTGGATGTCTGGATTTTTGTTAGGGAAGCTAATGGTTTAAGTAAATGTAAACCACCAATGCACAATCAAAATTGTGACCTGTTTGCTACCTCCTTAAGATCTCTTGGATTATTTTCAAGGCTTGTTTCCATTACTGCTGTTCCCATGCTTGCTCTGCTATAGTCTGGGCTCAGCTGTCCTTTTTTTTTTCTCCTGAGCATGTATCAGATGTAAAATTGGACCTTTAGCTCAAGTGGGCTGGTGCTGAGCCACGTGCAGGTAACAGAGCAGAATCTACCACTTGCTTTCAGCTTCTTTCCAAGACCCTGCCATGGTGGGATAACATTGCCATGGGTTTTTCTGAGCAAAGATGCTCCAGGAACAGCCAACTTGCAAATCTCAGACTTTGATAAATGGCATTGTACATGCTTATGTTTGAGATCATGGTATAACCATTACAGAATGTTGCTCAGGTACGTGACCTTTTTCCCCAGTGTTTAAAGGGCACATACTTGGTTAATACCCATTTGTTTCATCTCCCCATCATCTTTTCCTGACAGAAAGCTCAAAGATGTAATAGGAATGAGCTGGCTGCAAACCAGTTTATTTTACACCTGTTTATTTGACCCAGATCTGTCCTTACTGCTGCTGTGTTGGCATTATTTTAAGTTGCTGCAGCCAGTGAGAGACAGACAGACAAAAATCACTGATTAGTGAGGGTCAGAACCATCCGAGGAAAGAAGGGGATACCTCTCTTGCTCAGATGTGGTGGTGGGAGGAAAGGAATGCCTGAGCTATAAAAGCAGTTCTTCAGCATAAAACCACAAAACAACTAAAACTTGGAATTGCTTTGCTGCTGTACTGACATGTGATGTCCTGCTGGGTTTAGATTGACATCACAGCAGCAGCGTGGTACTTGAATACAGCATTCACTCTCAAATATGTCGTGACTTAGGCTGACACTGTCTGGAAGAGTTTTCCACTAAGAGTATTCTCCAAGAATTTATTGCTTACATTGGTCTTTACCTTGTAGTGAAAGTAAGAGAAGATGACCTCCTGTTTCAGCTACTGGAAGAGTTTCCCCACCTGCATATTTCCCACCATACTATGAATAAAATGTGGCAGCAGCAGCTTGCACATACTGAACAACTTAAGGCAGCTTCTGGCAGAACCAGAGCAAAGCTCCAAAATGAAGTAAGTGTTCTTACACTTACCTTCCAAGTGTCAGCAGGGGCAGTGCCTCTGACAGAAGTTAGCAGCTGTTAGATTGCATTGCATCATTAACAGGAATGCTGACTCAGCACAGACAGGGTACATGTACATCCAAACCACAATATGAACGGATGTGTGTCTTAGTTTGGTTAAACAGGGGTGTATGGACCTGGACATGGGGGCTCAGCTTTTTATCAGCCACTTGAATGGAATGCTCATACTTTGTATTACTTTCTCTAGCACTGCCTAGGATTGCTGTTGCTGTTTTCAAAGCATTTGGTAGCTTCAAGAGCTAGTTCTGAGCAGTCTTTTCATTTAAAAGTTAGTAATGAGATAGTAAAGTTGGGAACTCTCAACCAAAACAGAGCAGAGGGGCAAAGTTTTCAACTCCTACGCACAACTGCCTGTCCTGCAGGGTGATGGAAGTCATTTGCTTTTTTATTTTTCAACCTCCAGGTTCAACAAGCCCTGAAAAGACATGAGCTGCTGCTTGCAATTATTAAAAAAGATCGAGACCATAACAAGAGACTGGTATGTTCTTTGAAGCATGTTTGTTACAGAACATGATTCCATGTTGAGCTGGCTAGAATGCATGTTCCCTGGTCCATGACAGTGGCTGTTTATCTCGTGCCTCTTTTGTCCCTCTTGAGTAGCCATGGGCTCCAGTGCCATGTCATCTGTTTGCTGTGTGGCTGCTGAGGTGCTGGGAATGGATTTTGATTATTACACTGCACTACAGCTCTCAAAGTGCAAACAAATTCTAAGAGTGGGCAAGGATAAGGAACTTCAGGCTCTTGGTGTTGCTGGTAAAAACACAGCTGATGTGTGAATGCTGTTAATGGTGCAGTGCTCCTGATGGCACCGCTTCACTAAGTGGTGACAAAAAACTTTAAACCATAAATGCACTGTAGAATTGGGGTAGGGAGAAGGTCCTTAGTAAAGGAGCCTGTTTATTTAGCAGCGATGAACAAAGCTTTTCCTGCAGCTACTGGAAGCTTGGTGGGCTCACACCTACTGTTCCCCATTTAGCAAGAATTTAAGCAACGGATCTGCCGCCAGAAATGGGCTCAGAATAAAGTGAGAGAGAAACGGCAGCAGGTGGCTCGAGCCAGGAAATATTATGAAGATTACAGCGTGCAGCTGCGTGCCAAGATGATGCGCAGCAGGACACGGGAAGAAAGGGTAAGTGCAAGAGCGGGATTCCTTTTTGTTCAGACCCAGTATGAAGGATCCATGGTTCAAATAATGGTACAAGCAGCCCAGGTGTGAGTGCAGTGAACAGCACAGGAGCCGGAATTAAATGGTTGGTCAGTCCAGGCCATAGATGAAAAAGTTCCTGCTTTGTAAACACGGGTAAGAGTTTGGGGCAAAGCATTGGAGAATGAGAAAGGATACTCTGTGGGGTTAAGAGGAGAGAAAGGGTGAAATATCAGTGTGGAAAAACAGGACTGGTAACATGAGACTGGGGAACTGAGTCTTCATTAGCAGGAGGATTAATTAGTTCTCTCTGCACTTACTATCCAAAGGAAACAATTTAAGTCTTCAGTTAGGGAAACCGATCAAAAAGACAGCTTTGTTGTTCGAGTTATGTTTGTCAAGCAAGTGGCCTTTTGACAGAGGTGATCTTTAATTAGGGCTGCACATGGGTGAAGGAAAGTGTAGAGAGTGACTGCGCTCTGGGAATTGTGGATCTGCTCTTGGACCCTTTAAAGGAAAAGGCTCTAAGCTTAGTGCAAACACATCACCATTCTCTCAGGACAAAGCAGCTGAATGTAAACATACACTTAAAAGTTCCAGATTTGCTTTTTTTTTTTACTTGCTGGCAGATATTTAAAAATGTATTTGAAGAAGGCTTAGCAATTCAGAAGCAAAGGCTGAAGGACCTGAGAGCATATGCCCAAGAGAAACGTGCTGAGCAAAGAAGAGAGCATCAAAATGAGCTGGAGTCCATGGAGAACTATTACAAAGATCAGGTAAAGCTTCATCTGGATCAAAGACTTAATACTTTTTACATTAGAAGTCTTTCTTGAATGGGTTCAACTCAAACTCGTGTTCTGCTTAGTTTTCCATGCTAGCAAAAGCTGTATCTCAAGAACACCAAGCAATCCAAACCAGAGAGAAAGCACAAGCACAGGTGAGTGTTTTCATCGTGTGTACACATCTTCACTTCTTACATGCTGTGGCTAATGCCTGTACTTTCTCTAGATGCTACAGAAATCAAAAAGAGAATTGAGATCAAGGATGGAAAAGGAAATACAGCAACTGCAAGCAGCAATAATGCAAAGTGATGATGACACCTTTTTTCGAGAACTAGAAGCAGACAGACTGAAATCCAGACTTCAGATGGCTTCCTTTCAGTACAGCAAAAGCCACTTCTTGTGAGACTCACAGTGACTAGCACTGCAGCTCTCTTTGGCCAGGACGAGGAGAATCTTTGAGAGCCACTGTAAAAGGAAGACTGTGTGTAGCTGTTTCAAGCATCTCGTCTGTCATTTTGACATGTCAGAGGTGTAGCTGCTGAGATTTGGTATCTCTACAGCGCTTTCATGATAATAAAGTTTTTGAACTACCTTCTACCACCTTAGCAAGGCTGAGTTAATGCTGAGCACCAAAGGGAGGGGGGCAGGGTGATGTTACCTTAGAACAGTTGAACACTCCTGTCTGCTCTGTCTGCACTGGTTCTGGAGTTGAAAAAAACCACACTAACACCATTAGCCAGAAACTCCTGGATTGCCAAGCTCACAAGGAGCAAGAAGATCCTTAAAAGAGTATCAGTGGTTCACATTTCTTGTGGAGGGACAAGTTAGGGAACAACCCTGCCATAAAAATCCATAACTTAGATATATACAGCACTGGGGGGCTACTTTACACACACAGTTTGCAAGTGTGGTGTTGCTGCCTTGTTAAGGGCAAGGCATGGAGAGCACCATTTCCTTTGCTACATATGCGACTGGGAAAATAGAAAACAATGCCACATTCTGGAGCGGACTGATTCATGCCAAACATTGCAATTTTTAGTTGATCTTGGTCATGGGGATCAACTGCAGTGTAATTATAACAGGCTCTAGGACAAGGGTTCTTCCTTAAAATTGCACGTGTGAGAATGATAAAAGTGTACTGGCATTAACTGCATTGTGTATGCAATATTTAAAGCTTGCCAAGAGATGGTGTCTCTTAGGGAACCGACACCACACTCAGGGAGTTACAACCCACACATTGGGATGAAAAAGACAAGAAGGGCTAAGCAGAAGAAAAGGCCCCCAGGCAGCTGGACATGCTTCCTTTAGATTAAACAACACCCAACCTCCAGAAACCCCACACCCCAACTTTCTTTACCACCACCTCCAGGGAGCTGCTATAAGCCAGGCTCATTTGAAGTCTTTATCTCAGAGACAATATTTACCAAGGAGATTGACCAAATTTAACAAGTCTTTTCCCAATTTATTTACCTTTTTCCTTCCTTAAGGAAGGTGGCTCAGCTTTGCTGCATGGTGAGGAGACACCTGTTCACACACACACTGCTCCAGGAAAGCCAGAAGACAGACCTCTTCCGTTTCCCCAGCACATTTAGCACAAGCCTCCTCTTAGGTAACAGCACTTCAAAAGACACCAAGTTTTAAGTATTTTCTCCTGAAACAAAGTTGAGTTGCTTCAAAATGATGCTGTTACATTCTACAGGGAATATGTAATTAAGAGAAAACTTTAAATCTTTTAAAACCATTGATGCTGTGACAGTGCAAACAGCATACAATTTATTGCTCAACTTCTGCATGGGTACATACATTAAGTACTTAAAAACCATTTTATACAGATTTTTTTGTTTTGTTTTTGTTAAAGCTCATGTAACAGCTGGGTGAAAATACAATGATACCAACGCTAAAACACTCTGTAATAAATACAATGGAAATGATAAACTAAGGACTGTCAGTCTGTGGAAGAGTAATTACACTTGTATAAACTAATTACAGCTACAGACAAAGCTCTGAGGATGTGGTCGAGCTAGAAACCTACTACATAGTGTAAAGTACAACAAATGGCACCTGTTAACTAGGTGGTGCTGTTTAAAATCTGAAGCAGCTGGAGCATGCTACATGAAGCTGTATGATGCATACTTAGGATATAGAAGCAAAGCTTTTACTTCCATCAACGCAGCCAGTTTAAACGCACCAGAAGTTCAGTACAGATGTAGTGTTGTAGAACAAGAATTTGAAAATGCTTTGTGTGCTCTGGACTTTAGTACAACACAAACAAATTTGGTACAAATAAATCAGTTTAGGGAAACTGAAACTATGTGCAAAAAAAAAAAAAAAGAAAGAGAGAATAGATACTGTACAAAGCACCATTACAAAACTCTTTACACCGAGAAATTAAATCCTCTGAAACTCAACTGTGTGCTGAATCTTTGAAATCTACAAAAAAAAGTCACTGTTCATAATTAAACATTCATAATGAAAAGCAACAGCATAAAACCAGGATGTGACACCTCTCTAACACAACTAAAGACTGGAGAAGGTAAAACCCAGTAAAGTGGGACACATTGAAATAAATATTCACATTAATCATGGGGTGAAAGTCCAAGGTTCAAATGCAATATTAGGCTTAGCACCTTTTGGAGGGGAAAGTAGCTGACATGACTGGGAAGTAAAGTTTTGCAAAGGAATCAACCCTTTAACATCTTCAGATAATCATCTGAGTAAGTGATGAGGTGCTTTAGTTAAAGCTCTCAGTCATGAAGGCAGAAAGGCACTCAAAATACTTGGTATATTCATCCTCATCTGTCAGCTATGAAAGCCAAATGCAGATTTGTCTGGTTTTGCCAAGAATATATTAAATTTATAATATTTATCTGTGGCAGGTAAAAAAAATTCTCTATGCCACCTCAAAACGTTTGGTAGAAAAACAGATGCACTGGTAAGGCTGCTGTGAACACAAAGGGTATCACCAGCTGGTCTGAGTGTACTCTGCACAGCTCCACTCCTCCCTCCTCAAAAATGCTTTATGACCCAAAGGTGGTCAGAACTATGTGTTCCACGCATTTACCAGCCTAAGTAGGCTGACAAGGAGAAGGGTCCTGGGAGCAGGGGATAGACAATGTGGTCAGGAGACATTACAGAGACAGTCCAACAGTGCTGAGGTGAGCTGTCGTTGCAGAGGGAAGAGCAGCACACCTCTCCCCCAAATCACCCGAGTCCTGACTTCTCCCAAAAGCTGGATCGAACTGCATTTTACATTTGTAACCTTTCACAACCAGGGAGGCTGCAGCCAAAGTCTGAGCAAGAGCAGAGGAATAGAAAAAAGTCACTAAGACACTGGAGTATCTATTCTGGGAACAGTGGTCAAAAGAACCTGTCTCTGTAAAGTCTCTGTAAAGGTAATTCACATCCTACCTCCCAACTTGCAGGGGGTGAGAAGAGGCCTTTGGGAGCATCTCAAGCAGTGGTCGCAACCACAGGCAGCAGTATTAAGAAACATACTGGGCACCAAGCTACTCTGCTCTCCCAGGCAACCTGGACAGATGTAGTGGCAGCTTCTCCTGGTAACTGTTACCCGAAACTGTGAGCTGGGGATCCCAACCATAGATACAAAGGTACAGCCTGAGTGCAACAGTCCCTTGAAACCAGGGAATAAAAGGGTCTGATCTATTTCAAACCTGGCTGGCAAAGCAAGTTCCTTGGCTTTCTGTTTGCATCCCTAAGTAGCCTCATCTCTGCAGCCAGCCCAGAACAGGAAGCGAGTCTCTTAGAGCAAACCTTCCAGCAACAGCTGTACAACAAAACATTAATCAAATGAACATGTGGATTTGGCTCACCAGATTCTTACCACAATTCTACAAGTAGTCCATTGCCCACTATTCTAATACACAACACGCAGCAGTAGTTTACTCACTGTGGCAGTCAGATTTGGCAGAACAAAATTAAGTTCAAGTTCCACAGAAGAGACAGAAAATGAGCTAGTTCCCTGTGACTTACACTGCAGGCATGGAACAGCTGCTTACATCCCATTCTTTTAGCATTTTCAATACCCTTGACTTTCTTCTCATTGGCAGTGTAAAAATAGTGCAGACTTGATGATGAATTGTAACCTAAGTTAACAAAACGCAACACTGACTGGAACAAAAACAACGCTACTTATTCCAAATGTTCTCACCGCTGGGAGCAGAATGCCACCGTCTCTGGAGCAGACTGATTCCTCTACACACCACGAGCAGGTCGCACACATCTGAGCTGAGAATTCCCAAACTAACTTCAAAGTTCAGTTCCCTCTACTGGTAGTGCATTTTATTCCCCTTCGAAGAGATCAATCCATGTTATAACTCATATATATACTTACTTCCATCTCTACAATCAATAAATTATGTGCTTTTAAACCCTCATTTCCAAAGCACATTACACATAGTTCAGTTAATACGCCACTTTTCCTTAGTTGTAACTTAAAACCCACACCTCATGAGCAGCTAGACAAAGGTTACTTCGTGGTTTTTTTACCTGAAAAATCTTTAGCATCAAGGAATACATAAATGCCATTCGGCTGCACTCAAACAAGCTTTGGTTGACTGGACAGGATGGGTTCTGAAACGAAGTGCTGACAGGCTCCTGCTGTCAGGTATCACCTCACCAGCATGCTTCAAAAGTTGGAAAAAAAAAAAAATGCAGTGTTTCAATTTAAAGTCAAAAGCAACAAAAAGTCCCCTTGACAGACTTAGTTAGAAAAACGTTGTTTAAAAACCAAAACATCTACTGTTCGTTAAAAAAGGTCTATTCCACGTGTTAACACAAGTACTGAGCAAATGCAGTACGTGTCACTCAGGCTAGAAATCTCTGTGTAAGGAATCTGACAAGTGATATAAATAGGACCCCAAAACATCATATTTGTAACCCATGCTTGAAAAAATATAAAACAAGCCCCCTGTGGTAACATTTCAGTTGAATTTACATCGCAGAGTATAATGCCTGACTATAAGAAAACGCAGTTAACATGGAAGTGGCTTTAATTAAAAAGGTTAATGATTCTTTCATCCAATTTTATGCAGTTGGAATAATCCAAAATAGGTTTGTGGGGTTGGGTTCTTTTTCCCAAAATTAGCAGGCAGAGATGCTGTTCAGTATCATACATTTAAAAGAGGCTGAAACGTGACGTGTACCGACTGCTGAAGTTGTGTCTTGGTATCTGAGAATAGAAACCAGGTAGGCAAATAGAATAGATTACCTTTTACAAAAATAGTAGTAGTCTTTAAGTATAGAATACTGCTTAACTGTTGAAATGTAGGAAAAGTCAGCATTCTGTATGTTCAAGATATTAGTTTTTAATAGCAGCTGAGTGATCCCGTGGCAGGAGCCGCGGAACCGATTTTCTTGAAATAAAAAAAAACAACATATTAAAAAACAATCCAAAGTTGTCCTTTCCCCTCCCAGTGTCCTAGTGGAGAAAAGGGAAAGTTTCCTGTATTTCAAGCATTTCTTGAGTCTTGGCTGAGGGAAGGGCTTTCTGGCTGACAGGAGTATAAATAGAGTCTCAGGTAAGCGTGGGAAGGGTCATTCCACGGCGAACCCACACGTTTCTTCAATGGCAGTTAGCAGCTTCTCGTACAGCTTGTCGTAGCTTTCGTAGGGAGGAATGTCTATTCTGTTAAAGCTGGGGAGAGAAGGAGGAAAAGTTTGAGCTGTTGGCAACTTGTGCCATTTCCCTGCAAAGCCTGGTTACACTGCACTTCAGCTCAGAACTGGAGGAGACTGGGAGGAGATCTCCTTAAGACCTGACCTAGGTGAACCTGCTTCTGCACAGGGGTTGGACTAGATGATCTCTGGAGGTCCCTTCCAACCCTACCATTCTATGATGATTCTATGATTCTAAGTACTTAAGAGGTGGGTGTCAGGAGGATGGAGCAACATCTCTTTCTATAGTGTCCAGTGATAGCACTAGGGGTAATGGACAAAAGCTGAAACACAAAAAACTCCACTAAACTCAAGGAAAAACTTCTTACTGTGAGGGTGGCTGCCCAGGGAGAGTGTGGAGGCTCCTTCTCTGGAGGNATTCGGCTGCACTCAAACAAGCTTTGGTTGACTGGACAGGATGGGTTCTGAAACGAAGTGCTGACAGGCTCCTGCTGTCAGGTATCACCTCACCAGCATGCTTCAAAAGTTGGGAAAAAAAAAAAAATGCAGTGTTTCAATTTAAAGTCAAAAGCAACAAAAAGTCCCCTTGACAGACTTAGTTAGAAAAACGTTGTTTAAAAACCAAAACATCTACTGTTCGTTAAAAAAGGTCTATTCCACGTGTTAACACAAGTACTGAGCAAATGCAGTACGTGTCACTCAGGCTAGAAATCTCTGTGTAAGGAATCTGACAAGTGATATAAATAGGACCCCAAAACATCATATTTGTAACCCATGCTTGAAAAAATATAAAACAAGCCCCCTGTGGTAACATTTCAGTTGAATTTACATCGCAGAGTATAATGCCTGACTATAAGAAAACGCAGTTAACATGGAAGTGGCTTTAATTAAAAAGGTTAATGATTCTTTCATCCAATTTTATGCAGTTGGAATAATCCAAAATAGGTTTGTGGGGTTGGGTTCTTTTTCCCAAAATTAGCAGGCAGAGATGCTGTTCAGTATCATACATTTAAAAGAGGCTGAAACGTGACGTGTACCGACTGCTGAAGTTGTGTCTTGGTATCTGAGAATAGAAACCAGGTAGGCAAATAGAATAGATTACCTTTTACAAAAATAGTAGTAGTCTTTAAGTATAGAATACTGCTTAACTGTTGAAATGTAGGAAAAGTCAGCATTCTGTATGTTCAAGATATTAGTTTTTAATAGCAGCTGAGTGATCCCGTGGCAGGAGCCGCGGAACCGATTTTCTTGAAATAAAAAAAAACAACATATTAAAAAACAATCCAAAGTTGTCCTTTCCCCTCCCAGTGTCCTAGTGGAGAAAAGGGAAAGTTTCCTGTATTTCAAGCATTTCTTGAGTCTTGGCTGAGGGAAGGGCTTTCTGGCTGACAGGAGTATAAATAGAGTCTCAGGTAAGCGTGGGAAGGGTCATTCCACGGCGAACCCACACGTTTCTTCAATGGCAGTTAGCAGCTTCTCGTACAGCTTGTCGTAGCTTTCGTAGGGAGGAATGTCTATTCTGTTAAAGCTGGGGAGAGAAGGAGGAAAAGTTTGAGCTGTTGGCAACTTGTGCCATTTCCCTGCAAAGCCTGGTTACACTGCACTTCAGCTCAGAACTGGAGGAGACTGGGAGGAGATCTCCTTAAGACCTGACCTAGGTGAACCTGCTTCTGCACAGGGGTTGGACTAGATGATCTCTGGAGGTCCCTTCCAACCCTACCATTCTATGATGATTCTATGATTCTAAGTACTTAAGAGGTGGGTGTCAGGAGGATGGAGCAACATCTCTTTCTATAGTGTCCAGTGATAGCACTAGGGGTAATGGACAAAAGCTGAAACACAAAAAACTCCACTAAACTCAAGGAAAAACTTCTTACTGTGAGGGTGGCTGCCCAGGGAGAGTGTGGAGGCTCCTTCTCTGGAGGCTTTCAAAACCTGCCTGGACACATTCCTGTGAGACCTGATCTAGGTGGGACCTGCTTTGCAGGGGGGTTGGACTGGATGATCTCTAAAGGTCCCTTCTAACCCCCACCATTCTGTGATTCTATGACCTGCTTGAGCAGGGAGTTGGACTGAATGATCTTTAGAGGTCTCTCCCAGCCCAAATCATGCTCTGATTCTGTGAATCAACGACAGAGCAGCCAATGGAACTTCATATAGATAGAAGGCATCTCTAGTTTTCACACCTTTACTACTGTGATGGCATTTGTTCCATTGGAAAGGGAGAAGAAAGAAAGGAGAGGGAGAAGAAAGAAAGAAAGGGGAGAGAGGAAAGACAAAAAGACTGCTCCAAATACAGAGACAGCAAAATGATTCTTAATCTACATATCACAAAAGAGAGCTGAGAGAGTCTTACCAGGTATGAGCTTTCGGCAAATTGTTAGTGCTGGCGTCTATCTGGTGTATTGTAAATAGTCGTGGGCCTGCAGCACCTGCAAATCCAGAAGAGATTTCTGCTACTACTGTCTTGCAATTGTAGTGTTGGTACTACTGATGGGGTTAACAGTCACACAGCTGGTAAGTCCCTCTACCCCCTGCAATGTTATTTAAACACTTAGCACAAAGGACCATATCTGGCTTAAAGTAACCAGGGTCTGAAAAACCTGAATATTCCTAAGACTCTGATGTGCCTTAATGATTTAGAGCTTGACAACACAGGAAAAAGAAAACAAAGGCTTCTCTCTGGTAACCAAGAGATAATGGGAGAAGCAGCAAGTTTCTAGAGCAGCCTTACAAAGTGCCTCTGCTGTCAGAACCACAAGAACACTGCACCTTCATGTTTTCTGGCCCTTGAGCTGTACAGGTGATGAGGGCTTGTAAAAGATGGAAATTCAATACCAGGCTTATAAAAAGGTCATAAGGAGAAGCCCACTAATATCTCCAGTGATCAGAACTTATTGCCCAAGAAGGATGGGCATGACTAAAAAGGGTTGTTTACAGCTGAATAACAAGGTAATAAACAAATACAAGAGAAAGACACTTTGTGATTGTTATTCAGCAGTCCCATTGCAGCCAACCGGCCTCATTTTCAGGTAATGTTTCTGTGATGTGTCCTATTGCCTCTTCCAAGTACAGGCATTTGCAGTTACTCCTGGAGAAAGGTACCTTGTAGTGCTTTGAAGCCCTGCAGAGGCACCCGGGATGAGCCTGTCACAAACTGCAGAAGTCTGGCTCTCCTCTCCTCATCGAAGAACTCCACAGCTTTCCAGAACCATTTCACGATGTTGCTGTCTGGGGTACAGTGTTTTAACCTCGTGTTTGCCTTCCAGTCATTAACATCAATTTTTCCCAGTCCACAAATGATGAGCTGTCAATTTAAAACATAATTAAATGTTTCACCACTGATCAATACAAAAACGGGTTTGGAGCTGGCCAAATGAATAACTCATTTTGACAGGTTTGATACCAAAGGCAAAGAATAACCTTAAGCAATGCAGAAACGGATTTTTTCCCATCTTACCTTTGCACACAATCAATTTTTCCAGTGGTCTCAACTCAAATTACATTAAAACCAAAACAAACCATTTTGTAAGCTTATACAAAAGTGTCTTGACCTGTCAGTTACACAGCAGAAGCACAGACTCTACCCATGTGGGTGAAAGCACATGCCTGATTCACATTTGAACTCAGTATTTCTTTCTGGAGCATAGCTAAGGGTGTAGTTTGGCTGGTGCAACTCTGGACCCTTGCAGGTGATCTTGCTCTTGTCATACCACACGTGTAACACAACTCAGACTTCTGTCCTGAGGAAGAACTTTCAGTGTTTCTAAAATGCAAATCCACAATGGATCAGCTTAAGCTCATCATGAATAGGACTACAAAGACATTTTGTTGTGCCAAAGAACATTGGATCTTCCCCTTTCTTACTCTGCATCTGCAGGATGATTCTGAGTTGTGGCTGGCTCACTGCTGTTGAATGAGAACACTCAGGATGAGAGAGAGGAGCAGTCACTGATATTCTAGTACAGTGAACAGCAGAAAGCACAAATCATTTACCTTGTGGCTGTTTTATATGGCAAAGCCCTCAGCCCCACAGCTAACAGACTGTATATTAGATTTCAGTTTTAAAACAAGCCTGGGATCTATGGAATTCGCCTTCAGAGGATATTGTTTGGATGCTGATCTTGACATTTTGTAGCACATTTGCTGGTGACAGAACCTTTCCTTGTGCTCTATTTACAGGGCCAATTTAGTCTGGCACAACTCAGCTCTGCAAAACCACACAGCTGCCTCACACCAGTCAGTGCAGTGTGCTGGAAGGGCTGGGAGGAGTGGTGGGAGGTGGAAGGGAGTGACAGACTATTTTCCTGGCAGCACTGGGTTGAATACGGTGAAACCGCACCGTGAGAAATATGCAGAGTGCTTCTGCTGGAGGAAAGCTCTCTGAAACAATCTGAGGTCACTGCAGATACTTCTCAGTAGGTTCCACTGGGTTTTCAGGTATAGGAGAGGGTCTCCTCTTCCACCACTTCTGCAGTTGTGATGACATGTTGCTGTGAGAAACGCTCTGAGAGCTCTCAGTGGAGGCACACGCAGCCTGGGTGACCCGGTAACCTCTTACACTAACTGTATTCCTTGCAGTCGCACACCTGCAACCCCCCAAAGCACTGGGGACACGGCTTTGCACGTTACTCAGCCTCAGAAGAATGCTCAGGCTTTCACTGGTATACTTGACGACATAACGAAACATTAGTGGACTGACCTCTAACTCCTTCTCATCAAATGTCTTCAGCAGATGTTGTGGGATTACTTCATTAAATCCCTTCTGTAGAGCCAGAAACTGAGCTTCAATTCCTCGTAAAAACCGCCAGTTGACATAAAGTCTGCAAGCAAGCACAAGCTGGGTTTGTGAGAGATGGATTCAAATACCATAAACCTGCAACTTATCCAGTCCAATCTCTGAGAGGAATGCACACAACACTGCCCCTGCACTACCACTGAGGAAATAACACCCAACAACATAACACTGCCAATAAACAGAAGTTCCTCCCCACCACAAGAAATCTGACAGTCACTGGAGAAGATGTTGATGTACCTGACATATTCTTTTTTGTTCTCCTCTGTCACAGGGATGCTTTTGCCATTGGGTTTCAGTTCGTGCTGAATGATTTCCCCGTACGCGTTGTGTTCCACACAAAAGGTATGGTCCAAAACTCCTGTGATATCATTCTCACTGGTGGGGAGAAAGAACCAAGTGACTCTGGGAAAACATACTCTGCAAATACAGCACAGCCATAATATATCTGACAGACACCACAAGTTAATTTTTCAATAGCCTTTCCAATTGCTGCTTGGAAGGAAAACGTGAGCATTCACTTTTACTTTGATATCCTTCAAAACCATTATCCAAGTGTCAGTGTTAGATTTTAATACCATTGTGCTGTTAATAGTGGGCAAAATTAATAGATGAACATTAATTAACTGAGCACTTTAGCACTCAGTCATCAAAACACACTTCATTTCTTTCCAACTGGATTCAGGAAATCCATCACACGTTAACTGAGATACAATTCTACATTGTGAGGTATTGCACAGAGTACATACAGTATCCAGACCAGGCTGTTATGGAGATCAGGATCCACCAATTCCATATCATCCAAAGTAATTGGCTTCCCCAGCAACTGCTTGTAGAAAGGCAACGTGAAGCCCCCATCAATATAGTGCCCGTGGAACACAGCCATCCCCATTATCCTTCCCACAAAATGGAAATAGGATAAGTGTTCCTAGAACAGAGAAGAGGAGATCAAGTCACTCGGCTAAATAACACCTCCAGGTTATATCTGAATACAGAATGTCAATACAAAGAAAAGAAAATCAAAACCATACTCAGAGCTTTTGAGTTTGTTTTTATCCACAACACATTGAGCATATTGCTTCCAGTCCAGAAGTCTCACTACTAAGAATCAAAATGAACTTGATGTCTCCCAAGGGAAACATAAACTGGCATCTTCCAGAAAATTAACACCACACTGGAGAAGTTCCTTTTGATTGCAACTAGAAAGAAATTATCATCTTATTGCAAAAATGCAGTCTCTAGCAGCACTAACGTGAGAGAATTAGGTTCCCAAGTCTAGAAGACTCTCCAGATGTGTTTAATTTCTAGTCACAAAGTGCTTAGTGGCAGGGCTCATGGCACCAGTCGTACCGGGTTGACGGCGGAGTCGGGGTTGATCTGCAGCGTGTAGATATCATCCCGGGAATATTGGAAGAGACCATAATATGGATTCAACATTTCATGTGACAGCAGGTAAAGCCACTCCCTGAGGAAAGGAAAGTAGTTTATCACGTGCTTTGGACAGATGCAGCCCTGCACTGAGAATCTGTGCAGAACAGTCTCATTTCTTCAATCTGAGACATGAACGCTTCGACATTGATCTGTGATTGTGCTTAGGTAAGGCTGAAATCAGAATTCTCTTTAATGGCTCAGTAACAGCCCAGCACCCAACAGCTGATGGATCTCCCAGCTTCCCAAGACCTTCCTCCAGGTTATTTATTTACAAAAGACTTTGTATGATTCTCCTTCATTCACGAGACAAGACTCCATATAGGATACTGGCTACACTACAGAGATGGTCAAGGCAAAGCATGTAATGTCAACCATTTCCAGGGAATGGACAGATCTAGTTACGTGTCCAGAAATCAGAAATGGGAAACCCAAAATCCTTTCTAGCTTGGTTTTCCAAAAGCAGATCCACATTGCCAGAGGTGAGGGGTATTTCAGTGCAGTACATCAGCATCTGTGCAATCAGCCAATACGATTTCTAACATTGGTTTGAAGTGGGAAGAATATCTTTACTCAAACAGTAAATGTCACTTATTTATAAGCAAGTGAAAAATGACCTGACTACTGACAGATTGAAGCTCTATACTGTTATTTAACATTTTGCTTCAAACAGTAGTGGCAACTTACAATAAAGTATAATTTTTGATCAAAGTTCTGCCACCAAGCTGAGCATTTACTGGTATCAATTCTCTGACACTCCAGCTTTACTAACCAAAGGAAAATATGGTGATTTCAGCAATAACTCAAATCCTGCCTCACACGTGTGACAAATGTCTGATGCAATCTGGAACAAGCATGCAGATTTATTTCCAGTACATTGTATCTTTTTTGACACAGCTTTTCCTTTAAAAGACTAATGTGAAAATGTATTCTGATACAGAAATAAATATAAAGAAGAGCCATGTCAGCAGACACAGGGCTGACACAAGGTTGGTTTAGGATGCAAGGCACAGGTGTGGTTGGTGGGGACAGAGGACAGACTATTTACCTGGCAACACCTCCATAATCCAGGCCTTCTTCCCCACGAAACTTTATCATTAATCGTTTCCACAGATCTTTCGGCCTCATCTTCATGACTTGCCTGTAGGATTCCTGTAAACACACAGCACTTCCTTTCATTAACTGCTACCAACTGCTACTGAGCAGAAGCCACCACTGCCTATTACAGACTAAGGCAGTACCACTAAAGGGAGGACACTATTTTCCTAGATACTAAACAGGTTCTCAAATGACAGACTGTTCCTTCACTTTCTGTAAGTGTGGTAACACTTGTCAAATGAAATGGGTATGTGTGAACCACCACCCTTTGTTACATTTCCAGAGGTGGGCAGTGATCAGAACATTTTCTCTCTCCTTCTCATTCAACTTGAAGAAAATTAAAGTCTGTGTGAGCAAACTCCTTTTCCTCTGCAGAAAGGCTAACAGGTTTTGCAGTCTGGAAAGCCAACAGTGGAGCTTCTACTCTGGGTGTAACTCATTTGCAAACCTTCAAAGCAGCATTTTAAGAATGGAAGGATCACTGCCATCCCAGTGAGTCTACAGAATTATTCCTGTTCTGTTAAAACTTCACCCAGAACACAGAAAAAGCAAGCTGAAAGGGGCAAAACAAATGCTAAAAAGGGATTCAACAAAAGAAAAGTCTTTGTATTGGGTAAGTTTGTGTTTTTGTCCATATCAGTGCCCCAATCTCTGGCTTTGCAGAACAGAAGGAGAGTGCCTGCGACCAACACATGCACTCAGTTTTCAGAACATCATCATTTTCCCTGCCATACAGCGGCTTTTCCTCCCTTTCTCTCCTCAATTATGAACTGATTTGACCGTTTCCAAAGGGAAGACCAACACAAATCTATCTTGGCTGGGAAAAAAACTGTGACAGCACAGTGGGGCTATCAAGTTTGTGGGTGGGGTAAAAATGCCAGAGGAATGGGTGGGATGGGCAATGACGTTCTCAAGACATACTATTCCTCAGAAAAAGCAAAGGAATTTTGGCTGTGTTTAATCAATTCAGCACAACTGTTCTGCCGATCAATGCAAATATCCCACTGTGGGCACGTCAGGTCATTCAGAAACCTATAAATGCACATAAAATTCATCTCATGTGGAGGAGTGAGAAAGAATATCAACCAGAATTGAGATAGATTTGTGAAGATGAATGTATTCAATAGCAATTAATTATTTAAGTTACAATAAATTAAAGGTCATTAATACCCGTTTGGTTTTCAATATGCAACATTCCTTGTTTAACAGACATTATAATTTGTGTAGTCAAGGAAGAAGTGAGCAGCTTCAAATACAGGAAGTGCTTGGACTCCTCCTTTAGTCCCTGATACAGTCTGTACATCATCAACCACAGGGAAAGCTTTCCACATTTTCCTTCCTCTCTAGAGCATAAACACATGTACTTCAGGCACATAACTGTTCTCAACATCCCTGTCAAACGCCTCCTCTTCCCACTCCTCACAGCTAAAATTCCAGCTTGAACTGCAGACATCAAGATTTCTGAATGACTTTAGACAGTTACGAATAACCCTCCTCCCCCTCCCCCTCCCTCCAAGTTAAGAAATGGGTCACATTCTCAAATTACCTCAAAAATCTCTTCCCTGGAGACCTCAATACGACAATGGCCAGCTTGAGGCTGCTGCTGTGACAGCTCTTGCCTCAGGATCTTGAGTTTCTGCACCAGGTCTCTCTTGTACCTCGGCACAGTCAGACACTCCGCCTCGTCTGGAAGCTGACACAGGGACACTACCTGCTGCTGCTGCTGGTGCTGCTGATCTTTCAGCTGATTCTGGCGACTAGAAACAAATACAGCTGTTTGCAGATATCCAAGTCACACATCCCCTCTTCTCTTCAGATGCTTCTTAAAGGTTAAGACTCTGTCACTCCACTACTTTCAATTTACTGTGATTATTACTGTGATTACACTAAAACCATCCAAGACCAGTAAAACCATAAAACACAGAGAGATTTTATCCTGACTAAAGACACATGCTTCTGTCTGTCTTGGCAACTCTCAGTTGTTTTTAGGGTTTGTTATTCTTATTAGTACTACCCTACAAAGTATGTAAAAGGTTACAGCAATACATACTAAGGTATTATCCCTACAATTTCACTCCTAAGCTGCTGATGCTGATTTTCTCAGACGCTTTTTCCATATTTCCTTTGCATGTTTTGCCTTCCTCCATTTTAAACTTCAGGGATCCGCCAAACACTATGCCTCTAATCTACAGTCAATACCAGAGTCTGTTTTAAATGGCTTGTCTGAAAAAGAGTAAGCTTACAAAAAGATGTTTGTACTGGCAGATTGGCAAGGACCTTGTCCCCTTGTACCTGGCCTAGTCTGGACCACAGGAATGTGAGAGTTTGCAAGTAACTAATTGGCACAGATAGACAAGTATTTTTACTAGCAATTGTAAGAGATTTTGTAAATCTAACTTCTTACTAGTAAAAGTAAATTCATCATGCTGCAGATGTCCTCTATATCCAGCTTGTTAACAACACTTGCAAACAACACAGGAAAAAAGCAATACTTCACCTAAACCATGAAGAGAAGCTGTGAAACACATGAGAATATCCTCAATTTCTTCAACAAGAAAGGTTTAATTTGTAATTAGAATGTTTTCCAGGGGAATGTGGGTTTTTTTGGGGGCTTTTTTTTTTCAAAATCAAAGACCAAAAATATTTACCTGACATATAAATGAAAGCAAAATCAGTGTTCTATGTCCTGAACCTTTTAATTCCCTAAGGAAGAGCAAGCGAAAAGATTCCTTGCATATGTCTACCAAAGAAGGTCATGATTATACATCAAAGTGAGCAGATGTTCACACATCCTTTAAGAGAAACAAAGACACAGCCTCCTAAACACAAAGCAATTCAATGTTAGTCTTGAAGAAAATACAGTCTCTGAAATGAGCATGAATTAACTATCCATGCATCTAATTAAACCCACATAGGGCAGTACTGGGAGGAGACAAATAAAATGTCATCCTCCATATTAAACTGAAAGTAATCAGTGCACTATTAACTAAACAAGCTGCTGTGCTTAAAGTAATTACATCTAATTTCTCAGATTGTTTGCACAGCTGAATGACTCTGCTTGACCTCCATGGTGCTTTAAGGATATAGCTAAGTATTTCTCAGGTGCCATAACTATTAAAAGCTATCACAACCTGTCGGCCAATAGTTTAAAACAGATCTGGGTAACAAGCTTGATTCTTTTGATAACTTGATGCCATCACTGGAAGAACAAACTGCTTTACTCAGCCTGCTAGAGAAGTTGATATCACTGAGAGTAAATTTGCTATGCCTTTGAACCAAAAACACTATCACATCCAGCCCACCCATACACTGAACTTATTTCTCAGATAATTTAAAAGAAGACAGGCCTAAGGCAAACTATTTTCCTTAAAAAATAAGGAGGTGGGTGGGCTTGGGGCTGGGGGGAAGCTTTCACATTTCCTGTTTGGTGCAATGAAAGAATAAACACCAGAAAAGATTTATCAGGCAGCAAACGTTGCTGATGACACTGTTGGTTGAGTATCTGAAATCCTTCCCTAATGAAATGCAGATGTACAAATGAAAAACTTGAGCACACTGTAGTAGTGCAAAATGGTTCTGTGATTCTGGAACTTGAAAGCCAAATTGGATTTCCCATATAACAAAGCTAGTTATGTATTTGTCCTCCAAAATCCAATACAGAACTAGTCACTGTGACCCTGCTGCCATTTCAAACTAAATCTACCTGTGCAGGACATTTTTTCAATGTAGCCTATTTAACTGATTTTCTACAGTTTAAGAATTGCACTGTTTGAGCTGAGAGTCTACAGTTTTTCCTCGAGTAAAATATGTAAATCTGAATTAATTTAACGAACTTTCTGTGTTGCAAACGTGAACATGCTCCTCCACTGCTAAGTTTTATTCGAGATCATATTTATTCCTAAAGTTCATAGGGATTCCTTGGAGTGTTAAGTTCACAGACAAACACTAGCCAGCTTTTATGTATTTCACAAGAGATGGGGACTTCCTGGATATTCCTTTCCATTCCTCGGTTTTGTGTTTCCAGTGCTTGTTTCCATTATTCTTTCCTTCAGCTTTTCTTACCAATGACTCACTTCCTTGAAAGGACTCTTCCTCCTACTAACTCCTTGCCCAAGGCTGCATGGCTTTCTATCTAACCAACTCCCCATTGTTTCTTCCACTTAACACCTACTCAATACTTTATAGGTGTTTCCCAAGAGTATTAAAAGGTGTTGGTAGGAGAAACAATAGAGTCCAACTCCCAAATAGCTGGGACATACTGATAGCCACGTTTATGCAAAAAAAAAAAGAGAAATGTTTGTTTGCTTTTTGCTTTCCGTTTTTAGCAGAAAACCCTCCAGAGTGTCTAGTGAATAAAAACAGGAGACAGGATGACTTTGACTTATTCCTTCTCTTTTTAAAGTGGAGCACGAAAATGTACTATCAACACATTAAGGCATAAACCCCCCCCATTCCTATTTTATTAGATTCTTTTTGTAAAAAACGTGAATTAAATTACTTGGGTCTTGAGAATCTCTCAACTTCCCTTACTCTACAACCAAAGGCAGGAGATGAATTATTTCTCCTTATTCCAAGAGAACAGCTGGGCACTTGTGCACCCTCACCTAGCCACTGCCTGTTGCATGCAACCTCCTAACTTAAAGCAAATCTCCATAACCCAGGTAGTATGAAGTACAAAGTGTCTGTTGCTGTTAAAAAAAAAAAATCCATGGGACAATCTTTTCCACTGGACAGCATTTGCTTCCCCTCCTGCTGCCCCCAACTCTCAGCATCACAATGGCCACATTCCTGCCTAAATGCTGTTCAAGATTTTTTTTTCCCTCCAGCACAATCAGACCTGTCTTCTTGCTGTGTGACACAGTGAGTCTGCAGTGTGTTAAACAACACTGCTACTATAAATACTACTGAATAGCAGAATATATCTTGACATAATATCTAGCACCCCTCAAGAGTCACTTTCTTCTCTTATTCCCATCGTGTGCTGGAGATTTGAGACTTACTTTAAGACTAAATGCAAGTTAGCAGATAGCCGTGGATCTGTAAACTGCGTTGTCCTGTTGTTATGGTCAACAAAATAAACTCTGCCTGTTGCTGTATTTCGGATCTCCCATCCAGGAGGCAGTGGACCAAGCTCTTCACAATTGATGTTGCTAAGATCCCTGTGAAAACAAATATAAAATGAAAAATACCTCAGCATTCGGCCTCTGAGCCAAAGAAGCGTAAATGTAACAGAACAATTCCATGAAGTCTGAGAAAATGTATTGTTTCAGAAACTTGATCTGTTCAGCTGGAATCTCTACTCCCAGGGTGCAAGGACACCAAAGAAAAAACACACACCCCAGAACACATGCCGTGGGGAGAAAAAAAAAAAACCTTATCAAATAACTTTCATTTTTACAAACTAACTTCAGATGTTAAATTAATGCAGGCTTAAAACAAAGACCGTTGCCACATCGGCCAAATGGAACTGCAGTTCTACACCAGGTCTGTCAGAAAACATTTTAAAAACAACATTAGTCATGTAAGGAACTCTGAATCACACTTTAAAAACTCCTACAAAACAAAACTATATTTCTGTAGAGTTATACTTTCCATGAAGAATTACACATGGGATTTGTGTGTGTATAGCACAGGGAGGTTTCCCCCCAAAACCCCAAGTACCAGGGGGAAACAAACAGCTCTAACAAAACATTTAAAATAAAATGCTATATGAGCAATGACTCAGCTCAGCACTGAGTCATGCAGAAATAGCTTACTGGGTCTCAGGAAGATTCTAATGAAATTAGGAATATGTAGATTCATTCCAGAGATTCACTGAAAACAAATACTGCCTTCAAAACTATGCACTTATTCACACCTGAGGTGGCTCACACTGTGAGTTCTGGGGAGGAAAGAGACAGGGACAGAATAGCTAAAAAGATGCCATCAAAAGGATCAAAAGGCTCAGAAGCCACTAATGGAAATAAAAGGCTCTGGGACCAAACATCTGCTGATATCACCCATACACACACTGCAGCTAAACTGTGGGGTTTGCTTTTAACAACTGTGGCATACAGAAAAAAAACATAACCTATTCCTTCAAAGGTACCACATTCCTTAAAGATGACAAACTGCCCTCATGCAAACAGACACACTTTATTCTCAGAGATGCTCATGCAGCTTCTGCTGCCACACTTCAGAGTGTGGCACTTAGATTTCATACCAAATAATTATACTGCAAACTTAATGAGTTTTTTTAAGAGCAGGCTAGTTTCTAGTTTTATATAATATAGCTGACAGGCTTCCCAGTGCACAGCTGCCTGCTGAATTGCACCCTCTAGTCTGCATATTTATAACATTAAAACAGTAAACACAAATGTAACTTTAAAAATCATTCAAGATATGGCCAATGGGGCACTTGATCATCTCTGGGACACTCATTTCCATGGGAATGAACACCAGCAGCAACTGACAATATTGTTACAGTTCTTGAACGCCAACACTGGCTGCAGATCTCAAACTACACACATCACACCATCGACAGACTTTAGGGGACAATAATTTAACAGGATTTCTTGTTTTTTTTAAAGAACAATCAGAAGCTAACAATAATTTCCATAATCTTTGTTTCTTTTCAAACCCATCAGAAATAATAACCTGCACAATCATCTACCACACGTACACGTGTATCACAAGTAAGGACACTAAACTCAAAGGCCACTTCACGTTTATGTTACAACAGAAAGAGCAATTTGAGTATTTTAATCACAGGTCAGTCTCTCACAGCTTCCCCACCTGTTAGCCCTTCCCCAAATTCTTTTCACATTTATATGCTGCTAGTAAGATGCTTGAAAGCATATATGATAGAACATACATATGATAGTTCACTACAGTGTGTCTAAAACATACAAGGGCATCCAGCAGATTTTCCAGGGTTTCCCCTTTGCTTTTCCACCAAAAATCATGACATTTGTCTAACCTATTTGTCACAAAGTTTGTTCTTCAGAAATAGATGCTGCCAATTTCTCAGGTTTTGTTAACTTCCAAAGCCTGAATTAAAAACCAAAACCAATCCAGTTTTCACTGAAGTAGTATCTTGATAATCTGAATGTTTGGAAGTGCTCAGATCCTGCTTTTTGTTTCACTATTGGGCAGAGTATTAAATATGGATGTGGATCAAATTCATATGCAAGATCTAGAATTAGTTAACTATATCAATTTCCAAACCACTGTAATTTATTGATTTTCCATATTTGCATTAAAATAACAGCCTGAACAGAGGAAGACAGAAGAACTAATTTTGCTGAATGATTTGTTAAAAGGATATATCGGGGCCAAGAGTCAGACATATTAGACAGAGAAAACTGAGGAGAACACTGCTGAAACTGTTTCGATTTGACACTTTAAGGATACTTTCACCATTTCTTACCGAGGTACTCTTGGATCATGCCACGTGCTAACACCAGTCTGAGTATGCAGAAAGTAGACCTGACCCTGCTGAGTCGTCCTTTGCTCTGTGAAATCAAGGGAAATCAATAGCTGTAAGAACAAAAAATGCAATACAAAACCTCACACAGACTGATTTCCCCAAACTAAGGAATCAAAAGGACCTTACATACAAGGAGAAGACAAAACCCATTTTCCCACTTACTTGGGAGACTTATAATTGATTTTTTTTTAAAATTTTGCATACCATATCCTTCAGGTAGATCAGGAGGAGTGTGCAAGTGTGTCCTGCTCATGTAATTTCTGTGCCTCTGGGACCTGACTCTCCTCTCTGCCAGCCGGGGATCTGACGACTGCCCGCAGCTTGCACCGTTTGTCCCTGTAATCGGAGTGTTCTCGTCCACAAAACAGCTCAGGGGTCTGCCTGGACTGGAGTATTCCGATGCTGGCCTGGAAGAGGGGAAAAGGTGAAAATGGCATTGCTGTCTGGACACAGGGCCACATCACACTTCCTGGAAGCTTCACGTAAGGGCTCTCAGGAAATCTTCTGTGGGCAGCAGAACTGAGCAGATAACATGCTGAGCAGGATACCTCAGTGAGCCAAAAGCTTCTGTTCTGCACTCACAAGTTCATTCCAGAGTCATTAGTAAACCTCCTCATCTATCTGAAGGTCTGACCTGACATTCAGTATATGATGCTGCAGGATCAAGGTCATATCAAATGCTCCCATGAGCAGTTCCCACATTAAACAGAGTGCTGAGAGTAGAACTATTTTCTTCAATTTAAACAAACAGCATACAGCCCAAACCCTCACCTCACCTGCTGAGTGGAGTGATGAGGCCTTGTTATTCCTTCTAATTTTTAAGGAAGATTATTAGGCAGGGATAGTCAAAAAGGACTAAGCAAGATAAAACAAACAGTTGCTCTTGAGAGCTCAACTGTGAGAGAAAATAATGAATGACGTAGTTTTGCATCTCAAAGCTGCTTCCAAATGGATTTCAAACAGGCTAAAGGGGGATTCATTAAGGACAAAGGAAAACCTCAAAACTAATTACGTATTGTGCATTTTTTTTTCTACTATAAATGTGCCTAGAGCTTAGAATAGATATTTTAACATACCAGGAAAAATTCAGACAGGTAAATTAAAAAGCTGTTCAGTACCTTCCCTCACTTGACATATTTGCAGTGTTATCAGAGCTGGCAGTGATGACAGTACAGATTATTTTAAGTCAAATATATCCATACAGAGACAGCAATAATATTTATCAAGGATGGAAAAGACAGTCTGCAGGCACAGACTGCTAAGAGTCTGAAAAATATACAGTAACACTGTGTACAATGCAGGTCACAGCAAAGCTGGTTTGAGGAACAGCTTTGCAACACACAGCTACAGTTACTAGAAAAAGTCACTGTAATGATTTCAAAACATGCTGTTGTAACATCAGCTTTAAAAGCTCTGGTCACAGCATGTACACAGACCATGTCTGACAGCTACTCATTATCTTTTCTTCATGCCTTACAATGTATGCACATTGCAATGTCTGTACTCATAGAGTTCTACCGGGAAACGAAGATGCTTGTATGAAGGGAGCAGAACAGTCTAGTTAGAATGATTCTGAGTGAAAGATTAGGCAGATTGAGGAGCAGGATGTTAAAGAAACGCCATACAGCACTTACAGTGGAGGAATGCTGAATAGCTCCTGTTAGAGACACTTAGAATCACCCTGTGCTCCTGATCATGAAGCAAACTTCATCACCCACACAGTCTCCTAAAGAATTTCTTACCGTGTTGGTCGCTCCCACTGAGTTGTTCGTGTAATATGATTTAAATACTGGATCCTTCCAGAAGCAGTCCTCCGCTCCTCCCACCTACAATTCAGACATTGGGAGATAAGGAAATGAGTGGTATTTCCAGGAAACCAGGGCACAAAACGTTTCCAACATAAACGCCAACTCAGGAAGACTTACACTATTATGAACCGTGTTCACTGAACAAGGTAACAGGAAACAACGGGAAGTTCAACCTAGAACCCATTTTACATACTTTTCCCCTTGGAACCAGGCGTATCATTAACAGTACCACACCTTCATGTTCAATAACTATTTGAATTCTAATTCAATCCAAACAGCCACATAAAGAAACTTCTTGAAAACATCACGTTTAATAATGCATTTAACTTTTGACCACTGATTCTAGGCAAGTGCTTTCACAATTATCTTCAGGCACTACTTGCTTTCATTAAAAAGTCACCTTCAAATAACAGGATTTTTTAATTATTACTTTTGCACTCCAAAATACACAAGGCTGTGTAGCTAATGCTACACTTACACAATTCAGTAAGCAATATTTACACAAGGAACATTTTGAAGTGAAAACTGAAAGCATTTTCAGAAACGTTTTGCACTCTCCAGACTCCAAATTAACAGGAGTGCTGTTTAGGACTTAGATGATGATGTATGTTTCAAAATTCATCATCTGAAAAATTAGCTTCTCTTGTCTTTACCTGCCAAGAATCATATTCAGAAGGTCTGTGTTTGCTCTGAAAGTTGATGACAGCACCATAACCTAAACCAGTGCATTTTTCTGTATTCACAAAACTGTTTTAGGTGTTAATGATGTCATTAACTCTCACAGGGACAAATCAAAATCTTCAACCCAGCCTTTTGCAGGTAAAGACAGTAAGACCTCAGGCTCCACTACCTTGTTCAATAACGTTTTTTTTACTATCAATTGCATGGAAGAAAAACTGCTCCATTTTTACAACAGTGTACCTCTGCTCAGTGCTGTAGAAGGCAGCCAGGCCCGTGTGTTTGTTACCTTGCTCTATAGATAAAGTCAAGTTCCCTGGCTGTGATTTAACATTACATTAGTTTATCAGTTCTATAATTTCTAAGGCATATGTTTTCTTAGACAATGATCATTTTTAAGGCATTTAGTCATATATGCCACTTCTGTTTTCCAAGAAGAGACAAGATAAGGCTCAAACTATTAACCCCTCTGTGTATCCTCGATGGCTTATTTCTAACTCCTGAATTCAGAACTGTAGGACTCTGAGGGTAGAGAATAAAAATAAACTAACCTATCTGTACACTGACTTCTCATTACTGCACAAGTCCATTGTATAAACTGTATTTGCATCACAGTGATGTCAGCTTACCCATCTGGTAAATCATTATCAAATAACCGACTGCAATCCACGACTTGTCCTCCTGTGCCTATTCGGTCTCTGGACTGAAGGCTTACTATTAAGATAATAAAAGAATTATTAAAGATATGACATCTTAATGCAAATTACAGTTATATTTGAAAGAGAAATGGTGCAACTTGGAGGACTAAGCTGAGCCATCTTCTAAGTATTTTTTTCCTTCCCACAAATTGAAGAGTTACACAAAAAAGTGTGTGCTTTCATACATGTAACTCTCTACATCTTACTCCAAAAAAGTTAGCTTAAAGAAGCTGGAACAAAAAAAGTTCCATTTAAACATAAGGAAAAACTATTTTACTATGAGGGCGAGGGAGCCCTGGCCCAGGCTGCCCAGGGAGGGTGTGGAGGCTTCTTCTCTGGAGGTTTTCAAAACCTGCCTGGACACGTTCCTGTGTGACCTAATCTAGGTGGGACCTGCTTTGGCAGGGGAGGTGGACTGGATGATCTCTAAAGGTCCCTTCTAACGCCCACCATTCTGTGATTCTGTGAATGCAGATTTAGGCAGAAAAAGAAGTTAACTCTGAAGCTGTCATTAACTTTGCTCCATATGAGGTGGACTGTGATGCTCGCTCAGCAGGAGGGTGGCCAATCTCACACACAGCTGAGAGCAAGTGGGACAGTGATCATGCGACACGTGCACTGCTAACGGGAGAACTGCTGATAAGAGCTGAAAGAAGAAATCCCCCTGTTTTTGACTCCTTCTTATGTATTTTGTGTGCACCTGGAATTCAATACACTCATATACACACAACACCAGGCAAAGTGTAACTGCTGGAAGCGCTACACTTCTGGTTTATTGGCTGCTTTCAAACACTAGTGGTAAGAAGTCAAATGCAACTCTCACAAAGCAGTGCTCAGCACTCTGAAAAGCCCTTACTGCCTTCAGCAAAACTGCTTTTTCTTAGTTTTCATTTTCTACATGTGTCATTGTAATGGATATTTTTGCCTGAAGCTTTTGTATTACAATTATGAAAACAAAGATTATTTTTTTTAGGCAGCTTTTGTTCCCAATATCATAGTTTGCAAGTGTCCAATCTGATAATTTATGACACTCGTGTTCCTGTGGGGTTAGGGTTGTTTTTTTGATGTTTTGTTTTGCCTCTAACAATAAAATGATTGCTTAAAAGGCTAAATACGTGCTGTGGCACACATTTCTTGAAGTGGTACTATTGTACCTCCGGACAACTGTCTGCCAGTCCTATTTATGTATGCAGTGACATAAACTCTGAGACTTTAACCTTCACAGAAACCAACTTTTATCAAGGTCACAATGTTAAAAAAAAAAAAGCAGTAGTACTGGCAGATTTTGTCAGAGTATTCAAATTTCCAACAACATCATCATATTTTGAAGCCTTTAACGGACCAACCCAGGGAGTCCTGCAGTACCTGCTTGCTTTATTCCTCATCAATATTATCTCCTAGTCTTCCATGAACACTAATATTACAAAACAGCTTAGAGCAAGCACCCCCTTTTCTTCCCCCACTTTGAAAATAACCCCAGGTATTTAAGATAAAGATCCCCTTGCTCTCTGTCCCAAATTATAAAGGCATATTCACTGTGCACTTGATTTGTAAGGTTACCATCTGCTCAAGGTATCAATTACATTTTAATATTGTTTTCCAATCTTGCAGAGCCTCTTAATTTAAGCCAATTTATCATTAGAAGGTCTGAGAGTATATTCATGACAGGTTCTATCTTTTGTCTTAGTTTTAATCAAGATTTCTCCACCATGCAACTACTGCAGTGGATTCATCTCATTTTACTCAGGTTCATTTACTCATGCAACAAAACTGCGTTAGTGGAGAAAAATTAAAATATAAGAAGATTAATAATGACACTTTAAATAAAAAAGACAGGAGTCTCTGCAGTCTTACCAAGGATGCATTAAATTAAAACACAGCCATGGCTGAGGAAACATGACCTTTCTGACAATAGCAGCAGAAAGCAGAACATACAGGTTTCTTCTCAGTCTCTGCTGTAACCTCACAAGCCATGTTTTTCCCAAGTTCAGTGTAAGATCCAGCAGCTGCAGTTAATTCAGCATAGCCCCAGCAGCATGCCAAAGGAGCTGATGCTGCTTTGACCATGATCACATCAGGTTAAGCCAACTGGTCAGTCTAGTTTATGCCCATGCTGCTGAGTAGTTATCTCTGACAACTGGTTATGTCTGATGCGTACTGCTGTGTTCACACTGTTTGGTATTTACAGCAGCCTTCTCATCTGGCTTCCCCACAGCCTTGAGAGCTTTCTGCTTTGGGTTGGGTTGGGTTTTTTTTTTTTGCTTGCCTAATTAACACCAGGATTCTCAAGTCCTGATGACAAGGATGCATGTTGCATACTCTGGAGGGCAGCATGAGAGCACATGACTGTGAGGGTACAGGCCCTGCTAGTGTCAGGTCTGAAGCACTGCTGTGGGCAGAGTGGATCTCTGCTGCTCAGAGCAGACCCTGAACAAATCTCCCTTGTCAGCTGAGTTTCCTCTTAGAAGGAGTCCCACAAATAAAACCGCATGCATGCAGCATGGATGATCATCAGGCCAGGATACCGGAGCAAAACCGAAGACCAACACCATGATGCACTCTAGAAAAATGACTGTTTTACCCTTTGCTGTTCTGGGCAAGCTCGCATGGAAAATATAATATGCACAATTCCACACTTCTACCATCATTTGACTCTCTTGTGTCACCTCACTCAATACTCTGCAAACACTTGCAGATCAGATGCTAGAAAGGTGGTTAAAGCAACACAAAGAGGCAAAAACACAGGTATTATTCAATAGAGCACCTTGAGGAAAGCAAACAAATGCACTGAAGCCCTTATTTGCTGACTGACATTACAATAGTTTTCCCTGGCTAGCAAATCAAGAATGCTCCTTGGATATTATTTGACCTAGGATTTTAACACAAACCTGAGAATGCAAATTAACTTTCCCTTCCTCTTATGACCAAATATTCTCATTAACATCTTGCCATAAAAATCAAGATCTCCTTATCCTGACCAACGTGTCATTTTTTTAGCTCTTAAGTGACCAACTAGAAACACTGCCTCCTGAAACAACTTAGAATGCACCAGAAAGAGAGCTTATGAAGTTGTCTGTAGGTACTTGATTTTCCAATTTGCCAGCTTCTTGATAATTCTTCAGTTACTTTAAGTTTATGAGTTAGCAGAAGGACAAAGCACCGATGCAGAGACTGACAGACTCCTGAATAAACCCTGAAAACACAAAATGAATTGACCAAGCCATCCCCAACAGCAACTGACTCCTGTTACAGCAAGATATTTCACCCTTGAAAAATAAACCTAGAGGAAGCACAACTGTGCTGGAACCACCAATGGCCAAGAAATTTTTAGTCACTTTTTCACAGGGAGTTCAGGCTCAAACAGTGAAATTACAAACTTTCTAACTAATTTTTTCTATTACCTATGGTCTTATCTGTCCCAATATTTAGAATTATATGTGTGTGGGGGGGTGCTGGGGGTGGCTTGAGCATTTCATTTTGTTGTTTCACTTCTTTAACTTCTCTACATAGACTTTTGTAGCTTGAGTTTCCAAATGGCTGTGGCAAAGACACAGAATTAGAAAAAAAACCCCAACAATGCAGAAACTTGACATCTAGTAGGAGTATTTGCATAGCTGCTATTAAGCTCCAAGAGGACTAAAAGAAAAAAACCTCACTTACCTACTATCTGTCCTCTAACAGTATCATTGTCATTTGGACCAAGCTTGCACAGATCCAGTCTCTGATCTATGAAGCAAGGACAGAAATCCTAAGTCATACGATATTTTGCCATCTCAGAAAGGCACATTGAAACAGCATCAGAACACAAGGCAGCCCAGCACTACTTCTCTATCACAAACAGTGCACCAGATTTTATTCAGAAGTAAATGGATAATGAGAAAAAAACATCTTACATGTAAACTGTCTTTTGAAAAAGTAAATGCAAAGTACTCAAAGCATTACAAAAGCACTTGGTATAACAATATTTGATAACCCATTTTGAAGGCCTGTTAATTTTTAAACTATAAATCTGGCTTCAAGATAGATTTACCCTTTTGTTTACACCTTAAGAATTGCATTTTTGAAAGCAATAAAAGATAATTTGAGGGTAATTACAATCAGTGTTCCTTTGGAATTCCAGCACAGTAGGTTCAGTCCTGACAACTGAGAACCAGATTGTGGCACTGTCTATGGTGATAGGGCAAAGGAGCTGAAAAGTCAAAACACAGTAACATTCTCTAACTCATTTGTGCTGTCCTTAGCCACAAAACACCATTACAAACTACCAGACCAATTAGAACATCAAAGCTGTATAAAACCCAACAAAATCCCAGTTAGCACCACTCTTCAGAAGCCTGTGCGTGAAATTTGATCTAAAAGAAAATCTAGCGTTTAGCTTACTTACAACCAGTGTCTTTAAGGCGGTTGATTGCATTTGAAAGGAGTCTCACACAACCCAGAAAACCAGCTCCCTGCTTTTTATGAATTTTCTTGTGATTCCACACACTGATTGTGATTGAATCCGACTTCCCAATATATCTGAAAAACGTGGAGAAAACAGTACTGTGAATGGCACTTTCCTGAACACTTTGAAGATGCTCCAGAAATCACCTTGGGGGGAGAAAAAAAGATTATCAACCATTACATTAAAAATTTAACACACACTGTCTGGGAAAGAAAGAGTAAGTCATCTTCAGAGAAGACGTACACATTGTATTTTAATGAGTGCGTGTCTTAGGGAGGGGTTTATTGAATACAAACTAATCTGAAACCCTGATTCTGGAAGAAGGTGTTCATATAAATCCAAAGTCTACCAAAATCTGTTGAAAATAGCAGCATGAACAGGCTGGGGGCTGGCCTGGTGAGCACATCTCTTCAAGCAGCTAAAAACATGCTCAGGTTCATGCCTATGCTCAGCCTAACCAAAGGGCATGGCAACACTCATGGCAGCAGGGGCTTGCAAGCAGCATGAGCAGGCAGAACAGAAACAATCAGCTCAGCATCCTTCTGCAGCACTTCATCTGCCACTGCTTCTCAGGCTACGCTTCCAACTACCAGCAGCACAAGTCACACTCACATGGAGCTCTTCTGAGCGCTCAGGGAAAAGAGAAGGCAAAGCTAGTTACACATTTGCAGTCAAATCTTTTGGAAGCCGAGTTACTATTAAGAAAGCTTCAGCAAGGTCTTTTTTATGACATACATTATATAAGTGTGACCCATCACAAAAAAGTGCATACAGTATCTTAGGTGAGATGTGCCACATCCCTCTCTTGCCCCCTGCTCACAAGTGCACTTCCCCTCACAGCATTCCTATGGAAATGCTCTGCAAAACCTACATCTGTATTTCACCAGCTTGGGAAAACTTGGACATTGGAGGCTACTTTATTTTTGAGGGTGTTTTGTTTTGTTTGAAGCTTTGCTCTTAAGAAGCAATTGCTTTGTGAGCCAGTTTTTGTTTTCAAAACTTTCAGAGGATAATTTCCAAACACCTAAGATAAAGCAGCTAATGCCATTACTTATTTATCATAGTTATTTCAAGCTGAGGAAAACGAATCTGTAACTATGGTTTAGATGCCAAGAACTGCTTGTAGTTCTCCCTTCCCAGACCACAAACTCTGGCCTTCTGCAGTTTACTTCCAAGTGCTTTTTTGTTTGTTTTTGAAAGAGAATGGATCTTACTCACTCACCCAATGTCTAAATACATCTCCTGCATTGACTGAGACTTTATTGGCTTGAAAATACCATAATATTTCCATAAAGATAGAAATGATACTGTCAAGGTTGGCAAACCAAACAATTGAACTAACTGTCATGGCTTAAAATAGCAGCTGTGATCAGGTAAGTTCTCAATTATCACTTCTCCCATTTTTCTTTTTCAAAAAAGTAGAACTTTGTCAACTTTTTTTTTTCCCCCACCTGCAGACAGGGACTGAGCCAAGAAGTAGAGGACAGAAAAGCCTAACTGTAGGCACATACCCATGAGCATGGTTTGAAATAACCAGCACATTAAAAAAAACACCCCAGAACAACCAAACCAACAAGTAAAACAAATGTACCAAAAAAACCATCCCAAAGTTCTTTGAATAGTAAACTGATTGCATAATATAGGTCAGAGTTTTGGCCTTACAACCTTGACAATGCCAGTTTTGCATAAAGAGATGGAGATGGGTATTCACGTGCACAGTTGCAATCTACAATGTTTCATGTACTTAAAATAAATTCTTATGAGAACAAGTTAAGTGCACTTAAAAACAAAGACTTATCATGACCTGTCTTGAATTTTCCAGTTTTCCTTGTTGCTTTAAAAGAGTCAAAGGTATATGGTTAAACACAATTTCATAACAGAACACTTTGAATAATATGTAGAACAGCTGAATATACAACATAGTTTCCAAGAATTACTCTAACATTTCTGGGTGAGGTTCTCATGGTTGAGATGCAGACAGTAAAGCCATCCATACCAAACAGGTGAGGACCTCTATGTTACTACTATAAGCTACTTTGCTTTTTGCACCAGAAACCCTGCCTGGTTCACACATTGAAAGGAAATAGGCAAGACATGGCTGCATTTTCCACATAAAAACCTCTTTCTTGTTCTTCTTTCCAAATGAAGAAAAGAAATAGTTCAGTAACTGCTAGTTGGCTTTACAGCTAAATGTCTCATCTATATTTCAGCATAATTTCAGGCATGAAAATACATGGTTGCATTTAGAGAGTGACGGTAGGACAACTTGACATTTCCAATTCATTTGGTGGACAAAGTTACATTTGTTTCACATTATATGGTCATGAAATTCCAACATAAAAGCCTGAGCTGAGAGTTTTGATTGTTATTAAAAAGAAATGTTCCTTCAAAATTAAGTGAATATGTTTTAAAAGACAAAAAGAAAGGAAACCAACCCCACAAACCCCTTGTTCTGTTGGATGCCTCTGTCTTCCTCCTCATCATGAAGTTACTGGAGTGCTTTTTTTTGCCCTTTTTTAAAACTCTAGACTAACAGAAATATCTGTTTCACAGCTCCAGTACTTCAGCAAAGATAATGGGATTAATATTAATGAAGTGGAAATCTAGAAATTAAATTTCCATGTCAGTTTGGTTAACTCCCATATTTCCTGCATCTGGATGAGAACTGTGTGTGTTTGGAATTGTTAAACACCTACTCTTAGCACTTGCACTTCTAAACAAAAAACAAGTACATGTGTGCCATATTGGAAACTTCTACAACATTTGAATCACATTTTTAAATACAGGAACAACTGTTACTTTGTGTAAATAACAGGATCTTTGACAAGGTGTTGTTTCCTTTTAAGTCAATATACTATTTGGGAAGGTTTGGTATCCAGGGTCTTTTCATGCCCATGGCATTATACACACATGCCCCGAAGAGTTCAGCTTGGTAGAGAAAAGCAGAAAGAAGAAAATGGAAAAAAAAAATATATATTCCTGAAAAAATACATCTCTTCCTGCTCACAAGCACTCTCTCCAGAAAGAGAAAAATGCAACATCAAGAGTATGAACTCAGGCTTGGAAGCCAGGAATTCCCTATTTCTAATCCATGCTGTCACACTGACTCTTTTTTTATGACTTGGACAAATTTTGTTTCTCCATATTCCCATTTCTGAATATTTTCTTGCTAATACAATGGCAGAGTTATGCTTGGAGGTATCAGCTGATTTCAGATTGAGGGGAGAAGAGAAGGGACGTAATGAAAAATATGATCCCAATTTTTTCTCTTCTCTCTTCCTTCATCCTGACATTGCTCTCATTCATCCTGACATTGGTCTCATCTCTGGAAGCAACTGAAGGGTGTTTGAGCCTCTGGGATGGTGAGGAGAGTCAGAGTCTGTGGCTTAGACAGGAACGCAGTATAGACACGTGGCACAGACTGACTGCTCCTTTCTCCTCCCCAGTGCTTCCAAGCCCAACACTCAGCGGAGCCTACAAGACAATGTAAAAGCAACCACACCAGGCAAAGTGGACTTATACTCCAGATGTTCCTAAAAGACCCACCAGGAAGTTCATCAAAGACTCATACGTGTGCCTGAGCTGGAATAGCCACATCTGCTGATATGAGCCCAAGACGACCCAGAACTTCTTCCACTCTAAATGCAAAGTGCATCACCTTCATCAAGCCGGTCTAAACATCCATGTCAAGAAGGCTGTCTTTAAGAGACTAACCTAGGATGGGATTGTCTAAACCAGCACTAAGCAGAGCTGTTGCCTTACCTCCTTGAGAAAAATCCAAGATCATTAGCAATAAGTAGGTGAAACAGAGCTGCAGAATTTGGGTGAGGTTTTATTTGAGAGGTATGACAAAGGAGGAGAGAAACAAAGCCTAAGGCTAGATCCTGGGGGTATATTTTTGAAGGGCACAGAGTAAAGATGGGACCAGGAATAGTTCTTGGTGGACATCATGGTACAAGTATCTTCTAGAGATAAAAAGACCACATGAATTGCTGTGCCTTAAGGGCAGAGGCTGTTGGGGAGGGCTAGATAGGGCACAAGGGAGCCTGGTAAAGCTACAGAACAGATCAAGGCACTACCAGAACAGAAGAAAAGGAACATAAAGAGAGGATGTGAAGTTTCAAAACTATTGGTTTAGGTAGTGTTTAAGTGTTCTGAATGCAAGGTCTGGAAATGTGCTACATCTGGTTATTCAAAGCTTTAAGGAGAGGCCTGAACAATACTGAAAACACAAACAAGACTGAAAAAAAGGAAGGGAAATATGTCCAGGGCAAGCATGGTATTTTACTGACATTAAACTGCATCCAGACAGCAACTATTTGGCAATTTCTTCCTGGAAAGCCTCCCAGATTCCCCTCTCCCCTTACACACACCCATCTAGACTGAAGAATCTAATTCAGCTGCTTCCTTTCACGCTAAGATCCGAATTAGGAACCATGTAAAGCAAAAGTAAAACCTTTTTTGTTCTTTATAACACCACAACACCACAGACATCATCTAAAAAAAAACCCAACTTACACAACAGAACATGTATTATGCTGAATTAGGTTAGCAAGCCACAAAAATCCCTCAGAATTAGCAACTTAATTTAGACATTATTGCATAAATACATCACAACAGATCCATCTTACTGAGCTATTTGCATATGCCATCACATGATAGGCTGTTAATTAGCAGTAGTGTTAACTTGTTAGACAAATTCCAGGCTGGGGACACTTCAATCAACCCTACACAGCCAAGAAACAGTTTTACTGCACATAAGCTTATCATTATCATTTTAAAACCAACAAAAATCTTCATGGCAGGGGGAAAAAAAGCAGGATTTTTCTTTAAAAAAAAAAAAAAAAACACCTCTACATAACTGCACCTCTGGCTGATTCCCTGCACTGTGTGGTGGCAGGAGCAGGCAAGCTGCCACTGAGGCTCCATCTGTTATGCTTGGTGTGCAAAGCATTTCCTGTAACAGTGGAAGCTGTCACAAGGCAGAGACCAGCATTCCCAGGCAATGGTGTGTTGGGAGGGAAAAACCTTAGAAAGTTGGAAAATAAACCTTCAATTCTTTTCAAAGGATTAGAAGAAAGATTAAGTCCTGTAACCTATGAGGTTTGCCATCAGCAGTAGGACGGTTACTATTCATATTCTTTCTCTTTTTTTTGCTAGACGTAATTATCTTAATAGCTGGTGCAGATGAAAAGCTGAGGCCTGACACCAGCAGTGACTTGTATGAAAGAGATCTAACCTATTACTGGTGTAATTGGTTAATAATCCAGGAGATGAAGGTGACTGGTTTATAAACGGAATAAGTTTCCATAGAATAAGGAGCAACAGGCAAAACAATACAAAGGGTTAAATTATTATGAAAAAAGTGTTGAGAGGAAGAGGAATATTTTCAAATCACAAAGCTTGACAAGGCTAAATTTTACTTTGGATTAGAAATGCTGTGTATAGTTCTGTCTCCAGGGAATTCAACTACCAGAATCAAGCAAGGTAGTATTTCCTACAGGAGAGATAATTTATACTGAAAATAAACTCTAACTAAACAAAACCTGGGTGTTCTTAGGGAACTTCTTTCCAAAAAAAAAAAAAAAAAAAACAAGAAGAAAAAAAGAAACAACACCAAAAACCTCACAAAAGAAATATTTCACACAGGTCTGAATTCCTTAGGATAAGCCAACAAGAGATGCCCCAAATCTACTCCAGGAAAATATTCTGCCAGAAACTCCATTTCTGTCTCTGCTTTTTATAATATGACGCTGATTGCAATCACAATCTCGCTTCAAAGCTAAGAGCAACTACAGTACTCGAATACAAGCATGACTTGTCCTATAAAACAATGTACAAATATCTCCTCTTCATCCTTCCTTGAAAATTATAACCAGGAAGGTATTTTTTTCTCCTAAAGATTTTACTGGTTTTTTTTTCCCATCACTCTCATTCCATATCAACATTTCCCACATCCTCTGCTCCTTTTTTTCTCTAGAAGGGAACCAAGTCTCCAAGTCATTAGCCCATGGAGCACTTTAAAAAGCACTGAGAGGTGCTCAAGTGATAACATGATTTCTAGTGAGAACGTTTGTGAAAACGACATAAGAGACAGAACTGAACAAGAGGCACACAGAAAACACACCACAGCACTGCAACAGACAAGAAGAGCATGAAGAGCAGTTTGAGGGAAATATTGCCAATTATTTGCTTTATTTTACACAAGTGTTAAGATGAAAATCTTACAATTAAATAATGCTACAGCACATGTAAAGCATGCTGCAGACATCATCACTAGAAAACCAAGTGAAGTGTTTAGAATTTGAGGGAAATGAAAGAGTGGTATTTCGACACATGTACTTTTCACTCAAACTAATAAAGTCTGGGATATTCTCCAAGTCGTAAGTAGGACAGCATAATGAACATCTGACAATGTCTGTGTACTTGAAGAGGATTTCATTTCAAACCTTGGGTTATCACTGTTACCACCTACAGGTCATAATGCTGATTCCATTTTGGATCAAGTGTATTCTTCACAGTATCTGTAGAATGGCATTGGCCAGATCCGTCCACCACGACCTTGGCAAATGGATCGGGAAGTCCTAAGAGGAGGAAAAGAGAAAGGAACAACTAGCAAATGGATCACAATGGTTACAAGTCATGTATCATTGCACTGTATTTTTATAAAAAACATTTTCTTTGAAGTTGCCTTTTATTAATAAATGAGAGACATTTAATGAATGTGAACAACCTGACACATTAAGCACAAGAAATGGCTAAATTAATCCTTTATTGCACTGACACAGACCAAGAAAACACTGTGTAAGTCATACACCTTGGGGGAAAAAACCCAAAAACATCTGAACACTTTAGTCTTCCTTCAGGACTGGGTAAATTCTCAGTATACAAAGAACTCAGCAAAAGGAAGTGAAAACTGATTTATACTGTTCCTATTTTTAAGATTAATTACAATCATGGTTTTTGTTGTGATTAAAATCACCCATAATGGGTTATTCTTGCTTTTGAGATACACTTTATTTTCTGCTAGCTTTACTTCATTTTCTGCTAGCTTAATACATCAAAAACACTCAACAGAGGCTCAGCTGATCAAGGAAAATAAGTACAAGGATGGTGCTGAGTGATACAACTAAGGACAGGAAAGAAGCAGGACTATAGCAGCCTACAATTAGCTCTATTGCAACTGCTTTTCTACTCAACCTATTAACTGACACCAAAAGGGATGGTCCCACCACTAATGCCCCTAAATCATGTGGTCCTGTCCCTTTTTCCCCTCATACTAATTCCTCCCCTCATCCGAGTGCCCAGTGAGTCAGCTGAAGGAACTAAGGTGGTGAAACATTATTCAGACTTTCTGTAGCACAAGTTTTGTGCCAGTTCTGCTTCCTCAGGTGACTCATGACAGAGCCAGTCAGACAGCAGAGTGGCTCAGGACAAGTGTCACTGAGAGCATGTGGTGGTAAAAGCAAAGCACGTGAGGTAGGGGAGGAACAGGGCTTTGTGAGAGTTGCACTTCAGTACAGAAGCACATCACAAACTTCAGATCCTGAGGGGGTTTCTTTAGGCGTTATTAAACTCTTAAGCACTCGAAAATTTGAAATTTGAAAATATAAAACCCAGATAAAAAGAAAATCTTAGAAGTACCACAAATTACAATGTAATCCTGCACGAGCTCTTCAAGTGCTTTTTAAAGTTCAAGTCTGTTCTTTCAAATTCTTCCTATTCCCATCTGGGAGGCACGTGATCTGTGCATGCATGCCTATACAGCCAATAACATTCCTTTCTGCCTCCTTCATCCCCCTCATAGCACTTCTCTCAAAACATTATTCAAATTAATTAAAATATCATTTCAGAGTAGGTAGGTATTATGACATTACTATTAATAATTAATATGTACATGTGTCTGCTGGACAAAAAAAGTTCTTATATGAAAGACACTTTAATAAACATTGCACTAATTGAAAAACGTGTCATTTGCCTGAGAGTAAATTTGTTTCCTCACTCCCATCAAAACCAGAGTGTCAGTGTTTTAATTATTATTATAAAACTGTGATGAGTGTCACCTAAGAAAAAAAATAAGCCTTGAAGTAAAGGTGTGAAAAATCAAAGCTCCCAATCCGCTTCATGCAAATATCTCGATACAATGATCACGTGCAAATATTGATGTACAGGACCTGCATGATATTTGTCCCATCTATAAAAATAAAAAACTAACAGCTACTTACGGAAAAAATCCTTTTTCACCAAGTTTTTTGCACACAGTACTGTAAGAAAAACAGAAATACAAAATTAAGTTACCGACTCCCAACTTAAAAATAAAGTTACTTTACCTGTCCAGCATTCCAGAAAATCCTGCTCACAATAAAATGCATGTACATAAATGAACTGTGCTCCTACATCAGTTATTTTGTTATGTAAAATCATTCCTGAAACCTGAGCCAGAACTGTCATCTTTTGGCAATTTACCCTTAGGTAGATTATAGTGGAAGCGATATGGTAGTGGTTTCCTCAGGCAATAGTTTCCCATGCAATTTTGGTTTTTTCTCAGTGGTTTTGCCAACTCTTTGTTTATCTAGCGAGGGAACTGGAACGTTTCTGACTAGCTCACCATACTGTGGCACAAACAATTGTGCAAGTCAAGTTAGTAGTGGTACACAACCAGAGTTTTGTGTTCAGATCTACAGACCAGCAAAAGCTTCCTTGACCATAACAGTGTATTAAGCACTCTGGGCTTTGCTGTTACCCTGTGTGGTGACTAAAAAGCAGTTTTTACCTGAAAGACATTTAGGTGGAATAGACTGACTTCCAATGCCAGATTTCTAATGCTCCAAAAATAGGTTTTATTTGTATTTTGTATTAAATTTGTATTAAATGATGATCATTTCAGGCTTTTTTTGTTTTAATTAAAGGGGAAGAACACTTGCATTTGTCAACTAAAAATACTGAGGGGAAATCAATCTCATATGAGAACAAATTTTAAATAAATAAAAGGTGAAAAAGGACAACTTTCGTATAAAGATGCCAAGGTACACACTGAAGAGTTCTCACAAAATGCACCACTGTTCAACTCCATCTGCTTATCTATTATCACAGGTTTAGTCATCAGGAAATATTGGATTCCCCTGTGAACCATTAAAATATTTACTGATAACACTGAAGGATTCTTGAGTATTGAGTAAAAGTGTGAATTCCCACTGCTAGCACAAAAAAAAAGAAAGAAGGGAGGGAAGAGGTACTTGGTTGGAACCAGTGCTGCAGAACACTCAGTATATGATCCCCTTGGATATTTTTTCCATGACATCGCCAATATTTATTACTAACAATCACATCCCATTACTACAGCACTCACATCCCACAGGCACCACCTAAAACCAAACAAAACTGGTCATGCATTCCCTCACAGAATATCCTCAAAGTGATCCTGCAGGGCCACTGATTTTAATTCCTTTTCCAGTATCTGCCTAACTATCTGTATCTAAATGAAATTGCTTTCCCCAGGCACGTTTGTCCAAACAGCTAAAACTGCTTGGGTCTGATGACTTTTGGTCCTCCATAAAACAGAAGGGGACAGCTATTAATGACTGCAAACAGTTATGAAATAATCCCTTGCACATTCATGTATATGACAGGAAAGGTACATGTAAGTTCCCAGGTAGTCTGATGCAAGGAGTGCTAATAGCAATACTGTTAACCTGCAAAACAATTATCTAGTTCTAGGTTCTTAATGGTTTTGGTTTTCTTTAAAAGATAAATGTAAAAAAATATTTCTCTCCATTCAAAGACATAATAGTAATCCTAAAACAAGGCTCTATTTAAAACACCTTATAATCCACCCAATAATTCCACTGTAAACAGTCAACAGCAGCAAAATACTAAGAGACACAAACCTTTTAGGTATTTCTGATAGCTGCAGTTGAAACATATATAGTTGACTGTCACATTACCATCTGCTCCACAGCAAACAAATTAAAAGACATTTAAAGACACAGGTTAGACCAACTTAGAAAAATCCTTATGCAGTTCCTTCAGATTTTATTACACAAAGAATATCCTCAGCCTGAGCCATCAAGACACCACCAGCCCAAGAATTGAAATAAGTTTCTTCTCACCAGTAATTTACAACTAATGGTGAAGAAAACAAGTAAAATACATGCCAACAAGTAACATAGATCACAACAAGTAACCCTCACTGCCAGGTATTTCTAGGTGAAAAAGCCCAGGTTCCAGGAGCATCAGCTCACTTCTACGTGAAACAATCCTCACAAATAGAGCTCTAATCTAAGTCAGGGCTTGTACTCTGGACAAAAGTTATCCCACTGGTGGGAAAGTACCAGAATTTATGCTCCACTTCTCTAACAGTTTCAACACTGTATTAAAACTTTTACTGAATATTCTGATAACCAACTGATTAATAGTTCCTTGAGAATGAAAACTGAGGAAGTTTGGTTTCCTATGGATTTATGTTGTATGGTTGACTGAAAGCTATAGCCAAGAGTTTTCCCATCGGTAGGGCATTTAGATAGACATTCTCCCACGCAGACGCTCCAGTGGTCTAGCAACATGGGATCTCTCTGCAGCTTTTTCCTTTTATTCCAGGTCACTGCTAGTGTCTCCTCTTTATCCAGGCAATGATTCTCATAAAAGTCATGGGACTTAATTATCTTAGAGACCTCTATCCTATGTCAAATTTGAGCCAAAGATTAAAAAAACAGAATGAACCATAACAAGATTTATTTTTCATGGCAAAGCCAAGTTAAAACCACGATGGTTCTGGACACAAACCCACATCATTATCAGATCTACACAGCTGCACCATTAACAGGACCCTCTAGAGGCATAAGGGCACTGAAGAAGGTTATTTGGTATTTTTGCAAGCTTAGTTTAAAACAGTTGTCATTAAAATTTCTTTTAAACAAAAGCAAAAAGAAGTTAAGCTATTTAAAGCTGCACTGAAGGTTTTCAGAAACTACGATACAAACCAATCCCTGTATATACAGACATTGGAGGGAAAAAAAAGGATGGAGGGAGGGAAGGAGCATTGTGCCGTAAGTGCATTATCAAAAGACATTAATGGCTTCCAGGACAAATATGTAGATAAGGTATTTATTACAAAGTATCAATGACTCACTGGATAGCTATGGTTTGTACTTATTACAGAATTCCTGGGTAGTCTACGGAATAGAGAACATTAATATTCCAACATGAAGGAACATTATATACGTGCCAAGACAAACATGTACATCAGTTCTACATACTATATAGTCATTAAATATCTTTTTATTGTGCCTTATGATCTCATCCTAACGTATGCTTCTCAGGTCAGTTCACAGAAACATGAAAAGAGCGTAATACTACAAGTCACCTTCTCTTTTCATGACTGCTTTGCTACACACAGTTCTAAAATACTCAAAAGTAATAATTAAGTGAATCAGGTTTGCCAATTTCCTTTTTCTAATTTATTACTCCAGTGACCGACAAAGAATGGTTTGCAGAAAAATAATGTAACTACTGCAAGTAAAAGCAAAAGATTTAATATCCCCAAACTCCTGTAATCTAATTTATATGTTAGCTATTAAAATTTAGATGTAATTATAGGAGAGGGATGAAATAATTGTTTGCACTTTCCAAAAAATTGAAAGGAACTCTGATTATTAAAAATGTGAATTTTATGGAAAAATAGCTATTTCTCTCATTTGTTGAAGCTTTATTACTCTTTGTGCAGGCTGCTGAAGAACTCCTTACAATGGCTTTTTACTTCCAAACAAATTTTACAGAAAAATCAAATATTTTATGACATCAAACTGTTGTTATGGAAGTTATCGTAACTTACACATTACCACTACTTTATAGAAGTGTTTCAAAGTATGATTATTCCAGAATAGCAAGTACCTCTGTTACACAAAGTCTCCATACTGAAAGGGAAGAACACCACAAAGAACATGTAAAGTGACATTGTAGAAAGCTTGCAATGAAAACAAAATGTCATAAAGATCTAGAGGATTTCACAGAACTACCACATCCTAAATATCATTTAGTAGTCTTCAATGATCCTACTCACCTTCAAAGGTTGGGTAATAGATCTAGAATGAGCAGTGAGGAAGGCAACAAGAAGAAAGAAAATATTGGCTGAATTTAAGGAACTTGGATATTTAAGAGTAGTGATCTGGTATTCAACCCTCACAGGTATTTCCAACCTCTATCAAACTGTTTAAGCACTCTGTATCAAACTGATTATAGCCAGTTTGTTCACCACATTCCTTCATACCTGCAAAACAGCAATAATACTTCTTTACCTCACAAGTATGGTTTTAGTGTTAAGTTACCTGTATGTTTGTATACTCTCATCAATCTGTTAGAATGTGTCTCTTTACGACAAATTACAAGGTTTAAACATGTTTGTACTCAGCAACACGAGGTACTCTATTAAGAATAATATTGCTTAAGCTATCTTAAGTAAATACTTTTAAAATATACTGGAGAGAGACATCAGCACTATCAGCGAAAGACGTGGGAGGACAGGTAAGAAATGTGAAAGCACATAATCAATGCATTTAAACTCAGGACGTGACTTAGTAAGAAAACACCCCCCATCTCATCTCAGACATCCATAAGCCACCTGTACTCTGTCAACAGACATGCCTGAGGTTATAGGGAGAAGAGGAGGACCAGGTCCAAAGCTAAGATTATGTTTACTAATCTTCTGGCTTTTCACGTGTCATCACCATAGGAAAACTAGTTCAACCTTCTGAATCCAACCAGCAGTTGTAACACTAATTCCTCTTGGGGTTTTTCTTTCCTCAGGGGTATTCCTGCCAGAAGTGCTTATTCCCAAACATATGTAACACACGGAATAATGAGAAGGACGGGCTGCCTATCAATTTTTACCACAATAGTTCATTTTGAAGACAAGCCTTTCTTCCCCCTATGGAAACACCACCTTTTAATGAAAGCCATTAGCAATGCTTTTTGTGATCAGATCCCAGTTGTTTGCATGTAATACGCAGTGCAATACAATCACTAAAATAAGTCTCAGCTGTAGAAACACAATGCTATGCTGTTGCTAATGTGTGTTGTACTGATAATGAATGGTCGTCTATGCTTTAATCTGAATAAAGCTCCCAACTGCTTTGCCTCTCCTTGCCAAAAATTCCCCTTCCTCCTCCAGACTGTGGTTGCATTCCAATTACACTGCTGATTGGAATGAGCCTGCTTGGGGGAGGGAGAGGGAGGGAGACAAATGAACCCACATACACACCCCTCCTCCCCTTCCAAGGCTGCCTCTGGGACCCAGAATTGTTTGGGGTATTTGAACCCATGGCAGACACGATGTCCCTTTCTCCACATTGTCTAAAACTCTTCATAAATTTATTTACTTTAGAAAAACAATGGGCAAACAGCACACCATGCACAGGTTCCAGCAGGATAACTCAATACTTTAAACGTTCCTAACAAATTCCTACTGTTTTCTTTCATTGTTGGCATGCTGCTGAGAAACTTACATTTTTCTGTTTGCATTCCCTCCTTGGACCTGCCTGAATTCCCACATGGGAAGATATAAAACAGGAGATCTTCAACTACTCATGAAACAAAGGCCTGTAAATAACGCCATACAGATTTGCACATCCAGCTGTTGAGGTAATAACTCTCTCAATTAAGGTTTCCAAGTAAGATTATTTATCCCAACTACTCACATGAAATTTTATTTTACAATTAAGCTCTCTGAGGAGTTTTTTTTTTAAGCTTTCATTTCCTTTCCTTTGAAGGTGTTTTTTTTTTCTGCAGATGAACAAAGTGATGGAACGTGAACTAACAATTTACTTTCAGGTAATTAAAGTTCATGCATTTTGAAAGACTGCAATGGATTATTGTCAAGAAGGGACACACAAAGATAGGTAAACCTAACAAATACATGTTTTACAGGTGTGTGGGGGATTTGAGTAAAGAAGGTAAGAATGCAACAGCTGACCGTTCTTATAACCATGATCACTGATCAACAGGAGCTGGAAGGTTTCATATTTCTAACAATAAAGGGGGCTGCAGCTGTTCCTCTGATTTGAGAGAGGAACAAGGTAGATCAGGATGCTGAACTGGCTTAACAGAAAATTTGCCTTCTGGGGAGATGGATTAGTTTGCCATTGGCTCCAAGAGCTGCGTTGACTTACCCTGCAGTCACGTCATCCATAGCTGTAATGCAAAGCAAGTAGCAGAAGCACATGGCTGCAAAGGAGGAAGGATCAGCCAGACTACCTTTCTGATAGCAATTTGGAGTTGCACTGTACAAGTGAACTCCACACCAGTGAGTTTCTCAGCTCTAAAACCAAAGTACAACCCTCAATGTTTTCATTTTAATGCAGATTCCTATTTTTGCCTCCTGTCTTTGTTTTTACCTTCTAAACATTTATTGAAAAGGAAAATTAAGTAACTTTTTATAAACCAGATTTTTGCCAGTAGGGTACCAAAATAGCAGCTGTAACACCCTTCAGGTTTTCAGAGACACAATCTTAACCGTACACATTTGGAGGGACCATTATTTTCTGTTTCCCTAAGCACACTCAGAAGCACAAAAATCAAAACACTGAAAGAAGCACTTTTCTTGCAATTATACACACAACTGCTTTTGGGCTGCTCTGTTCTTCTTATTGACAGCTGGTCTTTCTTGGTCTCACAAAGCCTTAGAAATTCAGAATAACCTAATGAGCTCTAAACTTGAGCTTGTACAAAAGACATACACAGAGGCTGGCATGCCCTTTCTTAGAAAGGTTTCATTATCTTCCCAAATGCTTTATCTGAAATTTAGTGCTATCCAGATTAAATCTCCAAGCACTCTCTGAAGAGGAGAGTAGGCTAACATGGTCACTAGTCACCCCAATGCCTCCTCTATTCCTGGGACCAGCATAGAGACAGCACATGCTGAGATGAAGGTGCCATATGACATGCACAGTAAAGCCCAGTTCCCTTGAGGACACCCGACAAACTGATCTGATTTCAGACATACTTTGAAGGATGAGATTAAATGCAAAACATTCTCGACCATCCAGTAGATCTGTGCTTCAGTGGCAGGAAAGCACAGGCTGAGCACAGCCCTGTGGAGCTGCCAGGTAAACCTCAAACCAACATCACAACCTGTTTCATGTAGATATCTGCTTGATATGAATTAGGAAATAGCTAACATCATCCTGTCTGCCCCAAGAGCTGTGGGAGCCAGGACAACTTGGAAAGGCTGGTGACTTCCTCAACAAGCACAGCTATCTGACAACACACAGTTCACATTGGTAGGAAACTAATTTCCAGTTCTCTTTCAGAATTACAAACCTCATTTAAACCTAATATAAAGTTAGAATTATGTACCAATTCTGTCTTACTTGGAATAGACATCAGAAACACTCAAGAGTACTAATGAATTTTTGAAGTGCTATTAAATACTAACCCGTCAGGTTGGGGAAAAAGAAGTCAACATTAGCTCTAAGCGACACATAAAAGCATCAGTGTTAGGCTGATATCCAAACACAACACAGGCAGCTTTTAAAGAAACATACTAGGATACTCTTAATATTAGAAAAGCACTTTTAACAAGATTCTCCTTTAGTCATTGTTAAAACCCTAAATTGTCCTATAAACACATTTCTGCAAGCTCAACTTCATCGCAAGCCAGATGCTAAATCCTTATTAAACGGCACGTAAAATGAAACCCATTTCAAAGGATCACATGCACGTGCTTATAAACATTGTCAGTCAGAAATCTGTGTCTTAGCAAATTGGAATTATTCCTCTGGGACTAAACAAACAAAACCACAATAACCTGCATTCAAACACCAAACAGCAATATGGATTATCCAGAAATGAAAAATGTCCTAATCATGCAATAGACTTGAAATCACTGCAAAATATGCCAGAAACTAACTTAGTAACAGGACATTTTTCTCTCCAACATGTTCACTGTGTTAAATTCTGCCTGTAGGGCATTACTTGCATGTAATAGAACTCACGGATATTAAAATGCAAAAGGAAAATATCAAACATTTATCATGGAAGAAATGGTAATAAAGACATATTTGCATCACCGAACATAAACAGTTAAAGCCAACAAATCATTCATCTCATGCAGTAATAAAACTCTGGGACAGAGTCTCCCAGGCTATTTTAGATTCCCATAATGGGGTGGGGACAACACGACAGCGACTCAAGACTCCAGCAGTCTGTGCCGGGGATGTCTGAACGACTGACTTGTGGACATGGCCAGATGGAGTCTGCCTAGATTTGCCATGTTTAGACTCCTGTTTTAACATCATGATGTCTACTTCACAGTATTGTTTCACTGTAAACAAAAGGCTTCCTTTTCCACTTCTCCTCCCTTTTTCCACTTCAAGCCAAAACTAAAAACAAAAGACGTACCCTCCCCCCCTCCTTGAATTCCTCCTTCAGGCAGCTAATACATTCATATTTCCTAGATTCATTCAGCGATGGGCTTACTGCCACACAAGTCACCCACTCTATTCATGTGTCCAGTTTATTTGATATGCCTGTCAAGAGGTAAAGGAAAGAAATTATGCTGCCATTTCTGCAATGAAGGTAGCAACCCTCCCCAAACATTTCAAACCTTACCCTGAAGCTTTACAAGTCTCTTTTACAGATGTCCATGTTTGAAACAGTGAAGTTGAATATATAGATGCAGAATTTTAAAGCTGGTTTTGCTTTGCATCTTTTTAGTTATATATCAAACATGCAAATTAAATCTGAATGACACAAGCTTAAACCATCCCCATCAGGGCTTTGTGTAAACTAGGGCTTCAGCCACAGCTTTAAAGAGTGAACACTAAGCAGGAGTAACACGTGGGAAAGTTTAAGAAAACAAAGGCTATCACGAATATTTGCATTTCCTGGTTTAGTGTGGATGGAGCCTCTCAGACCAGCCAGGATGTTTCTAATGCGTAACTTTCATATACTAGAAATTCCACTTCACTTCTCCACCCTACTCCAAAATGGCCTTACCCTCACATCTCATCTATTTTTCACCATTTGGAAAACCACTACTGTACCATGAAGTCATCACAAATACACTGCTTACAGAGGAATCAACACAGCTTTAAATTAAAGAAAAAGATCATTTTTCAGCTCAAAGTTATCTGTTCTGTTTCTCATATTGAGGTAAGCATAAAATTAAATTCTAGTGAAAAAAACTCAGTGTGGGAAACAGAAATCCACTGAAGACAAATGAACCTGCCAGCTTTGCTGTTATGTGCTGGATGATCCTCTCTGATTCTTTTACTATTTGATCTTTCTGCAGTATTAAAAATAGAATTCCCCTTTGAAAAAAAAAAAAAACAAAACCAAACCTTTAAAAATAACATCACCAAGATGAACTCATCTCAAACCTGCAGTGAGGGTTATTATATGTAAGTAGGAGTGTAATAAACTCTACTACAAGTATTAACTCAATTAACCTAGAAATACAGAAATAAAACTATAGTTAAGAGCTCAGACAAAGAAAAGGGGGTATTCATCTCAACCTCTTAAGAATCATTGTGCTAAAATCTTACCTCAATCCTCAAAGACTTGTTTGAAATCCCAGCAGCTAGTTTTTAACCAAGACCCAGTTTAGACAGAAGTGATTAGTCCAAAATTATCAACTTGCAAAATACTTAGGAGAGCACAGGATTCTTCCTCTGAGGCCTGGCTAAATAAAAAAACTAACATGAAAATTACCCATATACTTCTCAGATTGTTCTGACAGGAACACGGGTGGGGAGGAAAAGGTAATACAAGAAACAAATTAGAGCTCTGTTCTGTCTGGTGTATTTCATACACCTCTAAAAACGTACTGGGGGAAAAACATGCTAACAAGAAGCAGAGCCCTAGGATTTGTTTCACTGCAGTAAAACTCTCCACCCTCTGAATGATCTATAGTGGAGGCAACAACAAAAGAAATTCATGATCTAATTACCAACCCAACAAAATACCCTGAATTTTAAAAAGGGCTTCAGACAAGAGGCACCTGCAGCCAACCCAGACTCCCAGGTATCAGGAACTGTAGGTAAGAGCAGTTTTCCAAACTGCAGGACTGCTGCCATCTCTGTTGGGACACAGTCACACACTTGATTTTTAACAGGAAGTCTCACAATTCTGTCTCCGCCACAGACATGAGCCTAAGGGGACACTGCTACTGCTGGGGCAAAAGGAAAAGAACTCTCAAAAAAAATCCACCACGACATCACTAAAAGCACGCACGTTACTTTCTAAATATTAACTTTAGCAATGCTAACATAAGGATTGTCAGCTGCATTGTAAGAAACAATTCTAACAGCTAAGGTGACAATTTTTGTTGGAGGGAGAAGTCAATTCTGGCATTTAAAATATGGAACTTGAACTATTTTAGTGGGTTTTTTTAAATCATCCCCAATAAAGGAATGAGTTTGTGAAGGTCATGCTTTTGATACTATTACTAGCAAAAATAACTAATTAAGCATCCACACTCACCTAAACTTCTGGTTCCACATAATTTTGTTCTCTTATTACACCTGACGTACTGAAATCACATTATATAGGGGAATACAGATAGGTGATGAACTCTGTACATCCTCCTGCATTATCATAAATATCCACAACTTGAGATATGCATTCTGATCTGTCTCCTGAAAATACACGGATTCTGCCTCTTCCTCCTTTTCTGCAGCTGAAATATTTAAGCCCAATCCCTATATTTGCTATTTTTTTTTTTTTTTTGAGAAAATGGGTTTTAGTAGAATGATTTAAACTCTAGAAACTGCCTCTCCCTTGAACTTGACAGTCTGGCTTCTGCCAAAAACAAAGAAGTCAGCGGAACTACGTGTGGACTACATGCAACACCTTCACCTGGTTACTGAGCTTATGGCACCGAGCACAGAATTCTGTCTCCTCCCACAGAAATGCAGTACCATGTAACTGGGGAAAAGACTACATGCTTAAAGAATGTACAGGTGGAAATCCAAGACAATGTCACCATTCATACATTATTAATATTCTCATGTACCTCAGTCCAGCCCTTCACCCCCAGTAGATAACCATGAAGCCCCATCTCCAGGATATATTTATATCAATATACCATATAATTTATAGACTGATTTAGTTAAATCACTGCAGTCTTTTAATATGAACAGATTCAGTTTAGTTTCTCTGTATAGACACGTGTTCTACATAACAAATCCAAACAGTTTAAGAAGCTGTTGCTGTTTAACAGAGATGAGCTAACTGGATGAGCAATCCTACTTGTTTCAACAAAAGGCAGCTTACATCAAAACCTCAGTTCTCTTGTTTTGTTTTCACACAACTTGTTTAAATTAGTCAAATCAGTGCAATTTATGTACTCCTGTAAGAAATAATTTAAAAGGGATTTTAAAGAAACAGAACACTAAGATTCAGATGAAATAGCTCTCCAACAGGTGAAAACAAAGAATCTTGACTAAAAAAGCTTACCCTGCAATTTAAACAACTTCAGAAATATTTTGGGAAGTTGCAATGCTCAAGTAGTGAAGAGTCAAGAAGGCTGGGTTTGATTTTTTTTTTTTTTGAGACAGAGGAGCAGATGAAAGAAGACAATAAGCAGCAAAGAGTGAAGATTAAGAAAGACAATGGGAAGCAGGTGACACTGATAGGAGGACTATAAAGCTGACCACATCAATGTGAAAAGAGTAATACTGTGAATCAACATGCTATGCTCCTAGCAGCATAGCAAATGAATAAAAATCCAGGAAGGTATTACCAAGAAGTTAGGGGATATTTTATTACTGGGTATCTTGACAGCAGAACAGCTTTCAAGCATAATGAGCATGCAAGTACGTCTATTGATCTCAAACAACACAGTTATGAGCTTCAGAAAGTCTGAGTGGACACGATGGGGATTTTGAGGAGACAGGGAAACAAAAAGCCCTCATTTACTCTGGTGCCTTTCACTCTAGAAACCCTCAGCCTCTTGCAGTTCCATTTTATTAAATATCACCTCTCCTGATTTATGTTTCTTGGATGGTTGTACATGCAAGGTAAGAGCAGGACCTAGTTTTTCAGGGGTATCTTCACGTTCATTTCCTAGCCACACTGCTCCTTCCATATCTCAACTCAAGTGCTATCCCAGCTCCCTTCCAGTATAATTATTTGCTAAACAGTATATTAACTTATTTGATAAAACATTTTTTCCTCCCAGTTGTCTTCTCACCTTCCCATGACTTAATTCTTTTAGTTTATCCTCTACGTATCTTAGAGCAAATATGACAATTTACATGGAAACGAGACCAGAGAGATGTTAAAAACTCTGATCTGCTATATGAACAATGAAGGAACAGATGGCACGAAAGCCTCTTCCTCCTTTATATTCCTCCAGCTAGCTTTGTGGTCTGTACCTTTATGCATTGACTAAATGTAAGAATTCACAAATCTATTTCCTGTTTATCTTTGTGCATTGCAGACCACAAGCGGCCATCAAAAGTCAAAATGCAGTGACTACCTCAGAACTTGCATGGTACATTAAACTCCATCTCCAGCTAATCAGCAATTTTTCACTAGATGTAAGCAAATCAACTATATAAAGTCAGTTCACCAAGTTCTGCCAGCATCAGTGTGTCACGCTTGCATTGCAGACAGGTAACAGTCCTCACTGAAAGGCGATACTGCCAAAGGATCATAAGATGGCAGCGCTTTTAGCATGCATGCAAACATTCCATGATTTGACTGAAAGTCACAGTAGACCCTAAATCTAAACACATTCAAACTTTAAAAAGGGCAATCAGAACAAACAAGCGAGTCCCATAGATTTTTATCCTAAATATTGACTGCTGATTAGGAAACAATAAAAAAACACAGGCCTGGGGAAGATAAAGCGTTAATCGCATATTTGGTGGTTTATGAGCCAAAGCAGTCTGAGGTTTAAACTGCTTCTGCTCAGTGCTCATCCCATTCAGAGACGATGAATCATTTCCCATTTGGCAACACTTCTGCCTACAAGGCTGTCTTCTGTGAGATTTCTCCTGTATCCTTGTAATAGATTTGCTAATTTAGTACACCTGACTTTGAGCAAAAGCTATTGTTGCCAGCTGTCAGACTAGACCTCGTCCTGTTTATCAGACACATCTAAAACCATCCTGTTCTGCCCCAGTCATAGAAACAGAACACCCTTTACTAATCCCAACGCAGTAAATTACTTTCTAATATCCTTGTTTTTCTTATTCTGCCAAAATACCAACACATCATAGATTTAAAGCAACAGCAAAATCAATTTATCCACAGCAGCTGGGTTCATACCACTTTATCCAATGACTACATTTTTTTTAAGTCATATTTGCTGTTCTAGTCATCCTGTCCATGAATTCCTGAGTTTCAGGAGCAGAGGTTTGATGATTTTAACCAAAAGTAACATAAGCTCACAAGGAGTGCACTCTAGTTTTTTTAAACAGGCCTCCACAGCTCTTTGAAAGATAAATCAGAACAAACCAAAGTATTAAACACCTCACTAAAACATTTCCTCATTTCCCCCAGAGCTCTGTGCATGCAAAAGAAACTGCTTTCTGTTTATAAATATTTGTCTGGACAGCAGCTTAAAAGGGTAGGGGCAACTGAGAAAATATGTGGGGGTTTTTGGTTGTGTGTGGGTTTTTTTTTTTTTAAACCTACCTACAGAGCATCTGGGAAACACATGAAAAAACAAATTGTGTATGACTTTCTTAGTCCTAAACAAAACCTCCCAGCACTTAAGTCTTCACATTCCAGATTACATAAACCAGTTACAGAGATGTAAAAAAGTAGACTCACTCTTTCCAGGTTTTATACACTGCCCAGAATTCCTACTGTGTTCAGAGAAACACATTCGTTAGTTGCTCTTTTGATATTTTTACTCTTCCAAATACTTTTAAACTCGGAATACTCTACAAAAATATGAGAACACATCTACACCACTAACAAAAAATACAAAGTATTTACATCCCTCTCTTCTTTCACATTCTCATGGGGCTGTGGAGCTGCTTCCTCACCTCTAGCATTCCACTCTAACTTTGTTAACTCATGGAAGCAGTTGAGGAACCACCTGGGATTGACTTGGAAGGCCAGTCAGAACTCACAATTCAACCTGCAAAGGTCTTTTAGTGTGAGCAGTTCCATACTACTGTTATCCTCCACTGTACTTATCGCCAAAATTGAATTCAACTGTATTTGCCTGCTTGTAGACTAGCAGACGATCCTTGCTAATGTCTTCATGACAATATCCATGTAACGTTCAAAACAGGCTGATGCCTTGGCTGGTTGCAGACAGGGAAAAAGTAATTGGAAATTATTGTAAGAGAGAAATCAAAAGCCCAAACTCCACATAAGAAAGAGCTGGAGATTGTTTATGCTAAAGGTACCACAGATTGCTTCTTGAATATAGATAACAAGGAGGACTGGATGAAAGGGTACAAACAGCATTGCTAACACATGATATGAATGAGAAAAGTTGTCTCAAGTTCCTAAAATAAGAGGAAGCAAAATACAGGAAGTGTATGGATGCTGGGAAAGAGGCAATTTAGTGATGCAGCAAGCCTACATGGGAAGATTGTTATGATGCTGTTAGATATAGAGCATGCCTATCCACCCGCAATCAGAGCATCTCTTGGGGTGATTTGCAGAATATCCTCTTCCACCCCACCCCCTGTAACTGCTCACCTGCACTCACCCTACCCTTGCTAAGGGAGCGTGCATTGGGAACTGCCTGCTGCAACCTCAGCTGCAAAGGTAGGACAGAAGAAAGGAACCTGCGAGACAGAATGAGACCTCAGGACTTCAGGAAACAGAGATGCAGTCAGAACAAGTAACAGAACTGAGCAGCAGTATTATTTCATTGGCCTACAACAGCTAAATGGCCAGGCTAGTCTCCTATAAAGGCACTGTTCTCACAATAAGAGGAAAAAGACCTACATATATTTTTGGTCAAAAGGTTTTTCACTGTTACATTTGAAAGGATGAATCAGATCATCTATTTCAAGTATTATTCATCTGTACAAGTTAAGCTAGCCTTGAGTAATCATTAAAGAAGAATATTTGCCAGGAAAAAATAACCCAGAATATATGATTCATTTGCATCTGAAACAATAAAACAGTCCACTATAACAAAAAGCAGCCACATAAAATTAAAAGGACGGCCTTAAAAAAACCCCAAACATGTATATGTGTGCAAATAGCAAAAACAGTTAGAAGCTGTTAATTCCATGAAATACAGTTAACACTGTATCTGATGCAAATTGTACCCTACTCTTCAGCTTTTGAAGTTACTAGTCTTAAAACAACAACAGTACATCTTACCTCTCAAACCCTGACAACTCACTACTAAGATGACAAACAGGTATTTTTTTCAACACAAAGGTGATGCATATAGTGTACATCTGAATAAGAAACAGACCACTAGCTCTGGGAAGTTCAAGACAGTCACATCACGGAGACTCCTAACCAGCTTGCTGGGAAGCAGTTTAGGCTTTCCCAGACCTTGTATCACAAATGGAGATCAGCTAAAAATAAACAAACAAACCAATCAGGCATTTAAGAGCTTTATAATTGCCCAAAGCTCAAGAAGTTGTGAAAATGAGCACATCTAAGTCTTCATAGGAGTAGACTGTTTCAGCCTTGTATCAAACGTCGGGGGGAAAAAAGCATAGTTGAGCATCAACAAGTAACACTGTACACATGTGACAACAGTTAAAAAGGTCTTCATTCTGTTTGTGGTCAAACAATATTAAGTGTAAGTTTAGCTGAAAGTAATCCATTCAGTTCCACACAATATCATTTCATTTATTTTTAGGTGACAGAAAACATTGCTTAATAGCACTCATAACTTCTCCTTGCTTTGTCATTTTCTGAGTAGACCTTGAAAAGAAACTTACAATAGGATGTGATGCCCTAAGTTTGCTGAAGATACATCTGTCCTCTACCTTTAACTTCTGATTTGTTTTGCCATTGTTTAAACTGTTTTGCAATCTCTTGTGTGTTTAATATACAGAAAAAGTCTTGGTCCATAGGGAAACCTTTACATACAATACAAGACCCATCAGAGTACACAATGATGACTGCCATGGCTTCTGTCCATTCATTATTTAACTCATTTGTATTGACTAACTAAAAGGTCAAATCTTTCATGAAACTAACTCATCAATAGCAGATAACATTTATCTGTAAAAAACATTAATTTTAACTCCAAAACTTGTGTGAATAGATGGCATGTAGATTAGCTAAAGAAACGTTAACTACATAATTCAATTATGACCTCTTAACAGAAAGTGTCCTGACCCTTTTAAAGGAAAATAATACTATCATTAATGAAATTACTCAGACATCATTTCTTAGAATCAAGAACTTCAAGAAAAAGAATAATTCTCAAGTTTTCTAAAAGCTGAAGAATTCCTTTTTGTGCTACACATAAGGAGCAATCTTGATCTTACCTGCAAGCTTTTATTAGAATTATATTATATTATGAACCATGGCCACATTTAAGCCAGCCCTTAATTCTCTATTTCTTCTATACAGGACCAAGGTGATGGAACACATGGGGCAAAGGAACAAATAGGAGAAATTTGGGAGTGACTGGTTTTTTTCTCCCTTTGTTTTTAAACTTCTGTCCTCTATCCAACTGTAGCCACTTACATTCTTTGCATTTGTTATACGTCTGAAGTTGTTATAAAGCACCTCTTCTCTAGACAACTTCTTCGAAGCAATATACTCAAATCACTAACAACAACATAGTACATGCAGCAAGAGCATTCCCCAGTTACAAAGGCAACTGTTAAAAAGATTAGAAACACAAGAACCCAGGCTGCCCTTGTGACCCTGTGTCACGTTCATTGCCACAACAATGGAGTCCAGGCACTACAAGATCCTCAGTGCCTTGTCCTGCCAAAAAAATCAGTCTCTGCCATCCACCCACTTGTCCTGGACAGTTCCACGTTCCAGGTCACTCCCTTCTTCTCCACTCTCATCCAACTTTTGACCCTTCTGCCTTGTAATTAATGCCTCTCTTCACACCACCAAGTTTAGCATTAACAGGATAAGATCAACTCCTGTGTCCAGCCATTTGTTAAACTGTGTACCAATTCCTACCTGGTTGACACAAAGACATCTACCTATCACCACATCCCTCTTTGACAGTGTTCCTGCCCAAGAAAAAAAGATTCACAACAACAGAGGATTTTTAAAAGCTAGGCAATGTGACTTCAGTCTCTTTCTTGAAACTGGTTGATATTTTTCAGAATCTTCCCAAAATAAATTCAGCCCAATTTAGCATTAGAGGTGTCAGCGGGCTGCTTAACAGCAACTAAAAGACAGTTTCATAATGGGACATGCTAACTATAGCTGGCGTTACGAGCTCTATCATAGTATCACAAGTTCAGCTACAGTTATAAATTCCACTGACAGCAGATAAAAAGCAAAGATGTTCAGACAAAGCAACTCAAAATTGTGTTTAAATTACACCAAGTAGAAGCCACTGCAGGAGCCAGTGCTCCCACATGCCACACAGCTCAAATGTGAATGTAACACTCAGAGTGGTCAGGCTGACCAGGGACAATTTTCATTTCACAGTGATGCAGGGTGGGTACAGAACAAGAGCATCTTCAGTCTTGGGCTGCACCAAGAACTGCTTAAATGTGGAAAGTGACATTTTTGAATTTCAATAAACCTCCAAAAAACATAAAGCTTTTGAATGGTTCCAAAGTACTACCCGGTGTAGGTTAAGTTACATTATGCTGATACACAGGAAATAGCTGACTTATTCTACAGGATGAACAATCCACCAGAGGGAAAGGAACTTTCAGGAAAAATGATAAATATTGTAATGAGGAAATCTGAGGCACATATTCACAATGCCACATTCAGATTTCACAAGTGAACAGAAATCTCTTCATGATCTCTTGGACACAGAGACATAGATAAATATAGGGTACCTCTCAAGGCTAGAGAGGGGAACCAGAAACTTTTATCAGCCTTGTAGATGGGACTACATTAATTTTAACCTCCTTTTACCACTCCCTTGTAAGACAGGCACTGAGAGAACATTATGAACTGCTTAAGGAAGAGAGAGAAGGCTACACAAATGTTTTATGACAAGCAAGGCCCAACGCATGTGCTACTGAAAATTACTGCAAGTCACTTTTTCCTTAAAGGCCTTCACTTTTCCTGTTGCAGGAGCAAGCCGAAACCAGCAACATTTTAAATCACTCTTCAGCCCATTTCTTAAGTAGAAATCCCAAATATAAAAGGTTTTCACGGAAGGGATGTAATTTTACAAGACATCACAATTTGAAGGTAAATCTTGTCCATCCCTGCATTAGTACGATTATAAAGATTTAAACTCTTTAACTTGTTTGGGTTTTGGTTTTTTTTTTTTTACAAAAAAAACCCCACATCTGCAGCTATTTGAGACATGGCATCTTGAACTTAAAGACAGCATTTGCTTCTGTAAGAACACATGGGCATTTCCACGGTGCAGTAGCATGAATTAGCTTGAACAGGGGTCAACAGTAATTTTTACTTATGCCAGACGTGTATATTTGACCAACAGGTTATTATAATTATATGTGTTATATATATTTGAAGACTCTGTTCACCAACACCTTGTGCTCTATCAAATGTCCAGAATTGCTAGTCAGACATTCAGGAATGCCATATACATGACTCATTTCAAATTAAGAAAGATGGCACTTAAAATTTTCACAGTAGTTCACAGGCTTCAATTACCGCAAAGCTTCTGCTATTGCAGATCAAAATATTTTGGAACTTTCTACTACAATCCCCTTAACACAAGTCCCAGAAAATGACTGCTTTAACATGCATTATACCCTTTCTTTAAACTTTGATCAATTAATGTGTCATACACTGTGAACCCAGGCTTGAAGAAGACGGTCATTTTAAATTTCCTAAGTAGTAATGCTGAGCAAGTGCTCTCCAGCATTCATGAGGACAAGGTCCTTTGTGTCTATTTACATTTGGGTACTTAGCAATACGCATATTTTGCCTCTTAAAATAGATGTATTAATATTAGCGTGAGGAAGAGAAAGGATCAGTATCTTCAGATCTCACTTGAAAATGCAATCATTACTACTTGGCCAAGAGCAGTACTGACAAGCAGCATGAAATGCAGGAGAGAGATTATGTTTTAGCTCGAGTACAGGAACTTGTGTTTGTTTTCTGCTTCCACTATCAAGTGATACAAAGCAGGGTATACTCAGAGTCCCTTCATGTCCCTGTGTCAGCTCTGCTCCTCCAGCCAGCTCTTGAAACAAGATAGAGCAGGGCAAAAATGTTCACCGTTACAAATGACCCCTTTTGCCACCAAATGACAACATCTGCCTACACCAGCTCCAGCTTACAAAGTTTTTTCTGTCATATCTGATAATAGTTTTTGTAAGTAAAGACAGAAGTGCTTATTTTGCTGCTGAACAAAAAAAGAGGCTACCTTAATATTACCACATGTAAGCGCTATGTTATCACTACCCAGTCCTGCATAGTCTTCTATGTAGAGCTACAAACCATTATATTAACAAATCCATCAGGGAAAATAGTGAGAGCTTTTTATCTGAAAATAAATATTTACATGTATCCTAAATGTATCATTTGTGAACAATATACGGTGGAAATTTTCCGTTAGACTTGAATTGGAGAATTATTTGTCATAGGGATGTCTAAATGCTCAGCATAATCAATGCCAAGAATTCATAATCCCAGGCAGTTAAGCATGAACGTAATTCTATGCATTTTATTCAGACACATTTAGTTCCTCTGCACATTTAATGACTTTTCATTTTCTTTTCAACCAGCCATAAGAACTCTAACCCAGATACACCCTTCTTCCTCCATCAAGAATAAAAGAGGATTCATTTTAGTACATTTACATGTTATCCATACTTGTGTGTAGTAGATTATCTTTTACTAATATGAAACAACATAGTTTTATTGCTTACACTCCATCTACTTTCCTCATGTCCTATGATATGCACAGCAGTTTCATCATATGCAGTTTTAGAAGTGTGCAGCCTGGTCCTCACTTATATTAAAAAGAAACTACCAAGTTGGCTCATGTTTTCAGAAAATGCCTCGGTATTATCAATGTAGATTCCCACCTACAATTAAATACAAGCACAACTGCATCTATAATTGAATTTATACATGCAACTGTAATAGAATTTATGTATGCATCTATATATAAACTCCAAACCAACTAGTTAGGTTAAAAAGTATTATTATGGATATAATTAGTTATGGCTCCATTTAACTCCATCAGTACAATTAAAATCTAGGTCAAGGCAGAATGAAAATGAGTGTATGCCATTTGTTTAAAACTATTTCACATGATCAGCCAAGAAATACTCCCAACCCCAAACAGCTTGGTCTTCCTCAAACACCTGCCTGACTCGAGCCACCACTCACACACACAAGCCAACTCCACAACACTCCTCCTCTATGCCCAGTGCAAAAGAAAAAGGGGAGTGAGAGGAAGAGGTTCATTTTGACTTGGTTGTACTCCTCAGGCCACTCCATCTGACAGTACAGCATATAGCAGAGGGATGCATGCATCCCAAAAAATGATGCTGTGGGTTGGAAAAGCTCTCCTATGGCATCGTCACTCTGATGTTTGTAGCAGGATGGCATCACACACGCGGATTTAAGCACGAAGGGTAGAATCTGGGTATATATTTTTTACTGTGACCTGTAAATAACACAGTCTGTAAAAGGTCTGCATATTTGAAACAACTTAAATTCATTATAGAAAGGACGTACTGAAGCACTTCACAGTGACAACAGCAAATCCAAGGTTGAAATTACTCTCTATTTCTGCAAGAAAACAATCCTTGTGAGTTGTGTTAAATACAAGACGGCCAAGAGTCATTCCAGAAAATCAGTATCAGGTTGGAGCCACAAACTCACATACTGCTCTCTGTTTCCATTCACTTTTAGAAAGTGAAAATGAATCTACAAGATGCTAAAATACAGCTGATAGTGAACACAAACTGGCGTATGAGCGACAACTGAATATAAGTCACCTCAAAGGTGTACCCGCAGAGGGCCCGGAACAGAATCACCTTACTGTGGATTTAAACTCAAGAGAAACAATGTTCATTGGGCAGAAAGACAAAATGAGAGTAGCTGTAAATCCCAGGTACACTTGGTTTATCCTTTTTATGATATTGAGCGTGTCTACTCTCTGTTTTGTAACAGCCTCCTCATTTAAACTTGGATGATAATGCTTAGCCAATTTTGTCCCAAGCTTTGTTATCTACAGAGGAAGATTTCTTTAAAGCTACAAGCATTCTTATCTATGCTTTCTTTGAAAGTATTTAAAAAGTTTAAGTAGCAAGAAAAAGTCAACAGTTTGCTTCCTTGAACATGCTATTGCCCCTCAAGTTTTTGATGCTCTTTCCCAAATAGGAAACGTGCTCTGCTAACAGCAGACACACACAGTAGCTACTTTTATATGCATTGTCTAACTTTTTTTGTGATTAATCTTTACCAGACTCTCTGAAGTCACCGGAACCATCTCAGACACTGCACGTGTCGTGAGCATTTACGTTTTGTATCTTAAAGCATGCACATAATAGCCTGCATAGTAATGTAATTGTGCCACTAAGCCAAGTCAGAAGCCAGGTTGTTTAATTACAATGATGCGAGAAGGGAAGACACAGAGGGAAGATATCCAAAGACATCACCCACCTTTTTAAACACCCACAAGAAAGGTTTGGCCCAATGCAGAGATATAATATTAAGTAAGATGGCAAAGCAAGGACACACTTCAAAGGCCATGAGATAAAAACAGAACAGAATACTAAGCTGCCTTATTTTTTAGGGATCAACCCGTTCACCTTAAGAACACAAAGACAAAATTTCTTCACTTGAGGCCTGACCAGATTTTCAGTGTGATTAACAAACAAAAAAAAAAAGAAAAAAGAAAACAGTTTGTCACCAATAGTTGAGTTACCCAGCTAAGTTCTGCTACACAGACAGACAGTAGAGAACAGCTTAAACTCTTTTGATGTAACTGAAATGTGCAATTCTAAAAATTACTCACTATTTTTCCACTCCCAGGATTTCTCTCTTATTTTTTCCTCCAACAGCTTTATTTTTTTTAAAAACATCAACATTAGGACTGCCTGCAGACTTCCCATATGTCTCCTACATGTGCTCCATGTTACCTACATATACAAATCCTCTACTAGCTTCTCTGTGATGTGTTCCCGATTCTACAACCAAAGACGAACATTGGACCTGTTACTCAAGCTCCCACAGAAGTTATTTTCCTACTATCATTTCCTCCCCAAAATCCTTTTATCTTTGTTTTCTTTGTCACAATACTCCATTATGTATCCATGAACACAGGTACTTAATCTTATACCCAGATGAATAACACTGTCATATATACTGATGCCATTGCTATAGCCAGTTAAGACTGCTCCATACAGCTCTTCAGTCGTTTGTCTGACTGTTTGGGGTCCATGTGATCCACAACTGATATATATGTACATAAATACATATAGCTACACACTGTATATAAAAAAAAGCACACACATACATATTTCATACTTGGGTGAAAACATTGAGGGCCAAGCATCTGTCAATCCCTGCACAATCTGATTAACACATGCCTATCGACTTTGTTGTCACTGCACCAGTTTAATTCACCTACTACGTAATTTATTGATTTGGTTTTCTTAAGTACTAGTTTTCAGTAAGTCATGTGTCATGAAGTCAAATCCACACTACATGAAGGAACCTCATTGTTTTATTGTTGACCAAAGCCTATCTAACTATAGGCTGCTGGTGAAGGAGACAGTCCTGCCCTGTTTTCAGCTTCTTGAGTGCATCCTTCTCCTTCCATGGAAAAAAAAGGCTGTTTTTTTTTTTCTTCATGGGATTAACTTTCAGCGTGCATCACATAGCTAAGTAGTTTCTGGAGTCAACATGAGGGATGGCCCAGAAAAGTGAAGCCAGGGACTACAAAGTCAAAAAAACACCACCCCAAACCAACAGCACTCAGATTTTAAACTGATCTAAAATTGCACTACCATTGAAGTCAGCTATAAAACCACAGGCTTGCTACTTAAAAATACAGGTAGCTACTTTACTCAGCAACCAATCCATAATGCTGCTCCTACAATGAGGCTCTGGTATCCATAAACTTCAGTCCTGTTTCAAACAGCAATAAGGAGAACTTAGGATGTAGGTTAACCATTGTTTTCAATCGTATCAACCTGTTAGATTAATCCATTGCAAAAAAACAGGTATAGAGATTTCACATTATTCTGCAAAACTCAAGAATATTCTGGCGTTTTCTAAATAACAGAGTACCTTCTCTCGAGAAGTATTATTAGCACCACAATTTTCTATTTTAAAAAACAAAGTAGCACTTTTTTTCCTTCAACACCATATCCTCTCAGTACTGTACAGTACCACCTTTGTACTGTAAGGAATGAATAGACAGTGAAATCAACAAGAGAGCACATAGGACAGAAGATGAGATGCTGTCCATTCTCTATGACATAAGATCCAGTGCTTTTATCTCCCTAATTAGCAAGTCCTGCTAGGAAACCTGAAAGCTTACAGTAAGGAAGAAGAAAACCAAATCTGAGAACTCTTCAGGCCTGAGTCTCCACCAACAGAACTCTTCCAGCTCATTCCCATTTTATCCATGGCATAGTTATTGCCACTTTTTACACTATTTAACCGTGCTTTGTGGCCATCAAAGCATCCTTACTTGTAAACTGACATGAACACGTCAACTAAATAAATACATGCACTAACCTTTGTTCAACTTCATGTATTTCTAGTAGTTTGTCAGATTTCAAATTGATTCTAAAATACATCCTTCTAATTGATAAAAGCAAGCCACACACACTTCATTCAGACAACTGACATTGTTGCCGTAAGAGAAAGCAGCCAAATGGAACTATTTCCACATTGGGGAATTCACAGATGAGGGCACAAAAAATTTACTGAACAACTGAAACAAACGGCCTATCAATTTAACAAAGCATCTAAGACCAATGTAATTCACCATTGATAGGTTGAGGAAAGAAAGCACATTCTGCCTGAGAGGGCAGCGTATTCACAAATACATAAACTCAACACAACTGAGAAAAAAAGATCTCACCTGCAGCTTTTGTAAAAGTCAGATAGATGCACTCAGGATAGGACTAGATAAAAGGGTGGTTAAAATGTCAGAGTTGAAGGAACTTTCCTCGTACTACAGCTTCCTTGGATAATGTTATTACAAGCTGCTAACATAAATTTTGGAGAAGACTAGTGCAATTCTAGACTTTAGCGACCTTAAATTACATTGTCTATATTCTAAACAGAAACAAATACTTATACCTCATACTAAAAGTGATCTTCAGAAGACACAAATCTTTGGATTTTAACAGTTATTTGGGGATTTTCAAGCTCAAGATTGTGCAAAATGCACCAGCTTACACATCACTAAAGATTCAAGTGACCCAACAGACAACCAAACCTAGGAGCGAAAGAATAACCTTTCATAAGAAATGTATAACACAGATGCACTGTAAACTAAATAAAAACTTACTAGAAGTATGCCACCGCTGTGGTTTTGTTCTGTTATGGAACCCAGACCTAAATAAACTGTTAAACACTTAGTGTAAAGGTATGCCAAACATTTCTCAGAACTTTCTTAAGGTCCCAACAAAGAATCAACCCTTTTTTGCAAAATGAGGCCTAGGTTAAATATTTTATTTGGCTCCTCAAGATGGACTGAGAAGTTGGGCACTAGCTCCAGATCAGTTCTTGGACTCACATCAAACATTACCCTGTCATTTATCCAGACAGTCAAAACAATGTTTTCCATCTAAACCTTGAATGTTTATGTCCTGAAAACCTGCTAATTGAATCCAGTTCTTGAAATCCATTTTTTAATCTATACCATCTAATTTAGAGATAATGAACAGAAAAGATAAGCATTATACAACGATTGCAGAATTAATCCTATAAATATTCAAGCCAAAACAGAAGACTGTTAGTTTCACACAGCCAAAGAAAATTAAGATTAAATAGCATTTGTCAGTTTGAGAATAAACTTTTAAAAACACTGGATATACAGATTCTTCTAATTCCAAACAGTTTTAGAATTCAAGAGCCCTCAAACTGCTTTTCCAATCAAAAAGGGTAATCAAACCCACACAGAACACTTAAAACTATTCCTAGGAAAGAACTGACATGTCAGCTGAATTAATAAAACTCAACATTTTTCCGAAACACATAACACTTCCTTACAATAAATGATCTTACGTGAAACAACTCACAAGAAGCATAAAATAACTCCAGTCTTTTTTAACTCAAGAAACAGGCTGATGTTCCATATAAACTTCCAAGAACTGCAAGAGCTGATAACCCTGGAATAGTCCCTAGAAAGACAATTTTGCTGGCATCTCGTGCTCTGCATATTCCCTTCCTAAAATACAAGATGGCAAAAAGAGTCTTCAGCAAAATTCCCTAAGATTGAACCTGCTTCTTTTGGACACTGACTACAACTCTTGTGTAAAACTGCTGCCTATTTCTTGCTCACAATCATACTCCCCATAACATACTGTCACAGACATGGTTTCATTATATACTTAAACCTTAATAAAAAGGAAATAAATATGAATCAAAATAGAACACAAAATCCAAAGGTGAAAGAGACAACTCCCTAAGCGGTGCTTACCATGCTTTTACACAAGGCTACAGACCATTTTTACTGTTTCAAAGATAAGCAAGTCTGAGCATTCACTACTCAGGAAAAAAATGTATTAAAGCACTGCATCAATACAGCAATAACCCGACGAGAAGGCTACAAAACACTCTGTAAAAATAAGGCAGCACTGTTTCATGCATCAGTCCCAGATATGCTTATTTTAAGAGTTTTATTTCTAAGTGTAATATACAGACACTTACAAATCTCCATGAAAACTAGATTGCAAATTTAGGCCAAGCATTTCCAAAGTAAAACGTAAAGCAGATACATTTTACTTCTTCCTATAAAAATAACATACTTGGGGAAATATTATAAAAACACCTCTCTTTATTGGGCCTTAAACTAGAAATATTTCACATGCACTTAAAGTAAACATATCAACTGTTTTGGTGGGTTTTTTTATACACACATTTGCTTTGCAAGCTGGTTAAATACACTATATGCAGAGATGTGTGTTTACAGTGTTATCAGTTATTTTCTAATCTCTTACCTTCACACACTGATGCTTTAGAGTACAAAACACAGTTTATCTGCCGGGAGACTTAAAACTACTTTGAACCAGCTCTTTTATTTAGAAGTTTCTTGTATTTTTTTTTTAAGAAAGCTCTAACAGATGCCAAGATGTTTTTTTTCTCTAAATCTATTTATTGGATTCTGAGAGGGGAAAAACAACGTAATTTTTAAGTATTTAAAACCAATTTCTTTTCCTTTCCAGCGTACAGGTGAACAGGGTTTGGGGGTTTTTTTTATGGTATTTTAAAATATTAGAGGCCAAGTGGTCTTCTGAACGAGGGCAGAGTAAAACACCTCACCATACGAACCGTGTAACAACATCAACTGAGGAAGTGGAGTTTAAAAAAGAACAACAACAAACAAAGAGATCAAAACAAAGACTGTGACAGTTTCCTTCGAGTTTACATGGACAAGACGAAGGAGGGGGAAAGGGAAAAAAAGTTGGGGTGGGGAGGAAAAGAAGAAAGTGCCCAGTGCCCGAAGTTTGTAGCGCCCGGAGAGCCCCGGCGGGCTGCGGAGCCCCGGGCCGTGCCGTGCCGGGCCGTGCCGTGCCGTGCCGGGCCGTGCCGGGCCGGGCCGTGCCATGCCGGGCTGGGCCGTGTCGTGCCGTGCCGTGCAGTGC